>CM076579.1:246327418-246632089 GCA_034641835.2 Pinus albicaulis
GAGCGATATTGATCATTGGAACAATTGCAAAACATTGAAGCAGTTGAGCTTTGTGCTGGTGGAATTCAAATTTGCATCAGTGTTTTCTTGGTGTCGAAGTTGAGATGTCTTTCAATGGATTTCGATTGGAGTATGCCCTTGAGGGAAGCTTGAATTATATTGCATGGAAATACAGGATGGAGGTGGTGCTAGATGACAATGGGTTGAAGGAGTTCATAGATGCAGAAATTCCAAAACCTACTTCTAGTGATGCTGCCGTACTTGACGCATGGAAAAAGAAGATAACAAAGTGTCAAAGGATTCTGTTGGAAGGTGTGAAGGATCACATAGTGTCCAGCCTTCATGGTAAGGCTTCTCCATTCTTGATGTGGAAATCTTTGACAGATTTATTTCAAAGCAAGAGCGATCAGAGGAAGTTGGCACTCAAGGACAAACTCAGGAATATAAAGATGGAGAAAGGCGACATTATGCCCAAGTACCTCACGAAGTTTGTCCAATGCAGGGATGAGCTGGGAAGTGTGGGGGTTACTATTGATGACGAGTACTTGGTGAACTTGGCTCTCCTTGGGCTTCCGAAGAGTTGGCACTCCTATCAGGACTCTGTCAATGGTCGGGAGAAATTGCCAGGATGGGAGCGACTTTGGTCGGATCTTGTGAAAGAGGAGATAAGGCGGAGTACCAGGGACGAATCTTCATCAAAGAAATCTGATGAATAGAATTTCACTTTGGCTACCAAAGAAAAGAAGGGGAAGAGAAAGAAAGCTTCTCATTCCGGTGCAAAAGGCAAGAAGCAGGACATGTCCAAGGTGAAGTGCTTTCACTGTCACCAACACGGAAATTACGCCACTAATTGTCCACAGAAGAAGAAAAATAAGCAGGCTGCTAGGACTGTAGCTGGAGAGGCCTTAGCCTCGTAGTTTGAGCTGGATTTTTCGCTGATCGCATGCTTGGTCTCAAGTATGACGGGTTCAGTGTGGTTTCTTGATAGTGGTGTGTCTTTTCACATGACAGGAGATCGAGATTTGTTTACTGATCTGGATGAGAAAGATCTTGGAGTGCACATCAAGATGGGCGATGATGGTAGATATAGTGCGACCAGTATCGGTACCATTTCCTTTGAGAGGGAGTGCAGTGACCCTTCGTATTGAAAGAAGTGATGCATGTTCAGGGATTGAAGAAGATCTTATCTCTGTGGCGATGTTAGAAGACAAGGGATATGATGTTGTCTTTAGCGAGGAGAAGGCTTTCTTGCTTGATAGGCAAGGTGTGAGACCCGGAGGATAGGGGTTCGAGTTAAGAACCTTTATCAATTGCAAGTAGATGGCTGCTGGACAATGGCGAGCAGGCGAAGGAGTGGTGAGCTGGGATGAGGGTGAGTTGTGGCACACGAGAGTGGGCCACCGCACCATGGAGCTTTGAAGATACTACGATGGAACTTGGGCTTCCTAGAGGTACTCTTGCGCAGTTTTTTTGGTACAGGGATGTACCTTGGAGAAAATTTGTAGAAAGCGCCACCTTTCATGAGAAGGATAGTCTCGCCACGACAATCCTTGAGAGAATTCACACAGACGTGTGTGGACCTTTCTCAGTAGCTTCGACAGCAAAGCACGGGTATTATGTGATATTTGTTGATGATTTTTCTCGTAAGTGCTGGATCTTCTTCATGCAGAAGAAGAGCGAGACATACTCAAAGTTCTGTGAGTTCAAGGCACTAGTTGAGAAAGAATCGGGGAAGCAGGTGAAGGCTCTAAGGAGCGACAATGGTGGTGAATTCTTCTTTGGTGAATTCAAGGACTTTTGCAGCGCAGAAGGAATTCGAAGAGAGCTCATAGCACCTCATAACCCACAGCAGAACGGGGTTGCTGAGCGGAAGAACAGAACGATCGTGGGTGCTGCACGGGCGATGTTGCATGATCGGGGCCTACCCATTCACTTGTGGGCGGAGGCATGCAATACTACAGTATATGTGCAGAACCGTTGTCCTCACAGAATACTTGGCATGAGTACACCCGAGGAGGCGTTTTCTGGTAAGAAGCCTGATATTTCCCATTTGAGGATTTTTGGTTCACCTGTTTACATTCATGTGACGTAGGATGCCAGGAAGAAGCTGGAGCCGACTGCGGAGGTTGGGATATTTTTGGGGTACACTGATACACCCCACAACTATCATGTGTATTTGCTAGACAGTCGCAAGACTGTTGTGTGACGGGATATCAAATTTCATGAGGAGAAAGCCATGAAGTGTTCACTTGAGAGGGAGCCACACTTGCATGCAGATGAGGAGCTATTAGTTCCTAAGGATGAGTCTTAGGATGTGGATCAGCCACAAGATGAGGTTCATGGAGTGGAAGAGACCACTCAAGCAGCGCCAACCATCAGAGGGCGGAAGTGCATTTTAGAAGCTGAGCGACTGGCTCAAGATGCAGAGAAGGTTGTAGGAGCACCTACATCACAGCGCAGACATAGAGAGTCACTTGACCGGTATACTGGATACACGGCTCTTATGAACAAGTGTATCGTGACAGAACCATCCTCTTTCGAGGAAGCTATGGAGGATCCCGCATGGGTAGATCCCATGGTGGAAGAGTATGATTCGATTGTCAGAAACAGTTCATGGGAGATTGTCCCGAGGCCAGAGGGGAAATCAGTGGTGGGTTCGAGATGGATCTACAAAGTGAAGCAGGTAGGTGACGGGAGTGTGGAGAAGTACAAGGCAAGATTTGTTTCCCGAGGCTTTTCACAGATAGAGGGGATCGATTATGAGGATACCTTTGCACCTGTCACAAGATATTATTCCATACAGACGATTCTTGCTCTCTCAGCGCAGATGGGGTGGCACATTCATCAGATGGATGTGAAGACTGCGTTCCTCAATGGGGTGATTGAGGAGGAGGTGTACATAGAGCAGCCTGAAGGTTTCAAGATCTTCAGTAGCGAGTCGCATGTGTGTAGGCTCAAGAGAGCGCTGTATGGGTTGAAACAAGCACCTTGTGCTTGGTACACACGAATAGACAATGATGTCACTGGACTTGGATTCTCCAAGAGTGAGGTGGATCCTAACCTATACCAGATTGTGGTGGAGGGTAAGTTGCTGATCATTGTACTTTATGTAGATGATTTGATTTTTACTGGTGATGAACTATTGATACACTCATGAAAGGCTGATCTTACAAAGGAGTTTGAGATGAAGGACTTGGGCCTCCTTCATTATTTCCCGGGATTGGAAATTTGGAAGCGCAGTGGTGGACTGTTTGTTTCTCAGGGTAAGTATGCCCGGGAGATACTGGAGAAGTTCAACATGCATGGTTGCAAGCCTGTTGATACTCCTCTTCCTGGTGGTTGGAGGAAGGGGGATGCTACTTCGGCGGAGGTAGTGGATGCCACTATTTATCGACAGTTGGTGGGGTCGCTTATGTATCTAGTCAATACACGACCCGACATATGCTATGCAGTTAACCAGCTTTCACAAGCTATGGTTAAGCCTACCAAGCTCTTTTGGAAGGCGGGGAAGCATGTATTGAGATATCTCAGAGGCACATCAGGATATGGATTGTGGTTCAGACAGTCAGATGAGGTGAATCTGTGTGGCTTCACGGATGCAGATTGGGCAGGGAGCCCAACGGACAGAAAGAGCACATCTGGAGGGATTTTCAGTATTGGGTCGACAAAAGTTTCTTAGTACAGAAGGAAGCAGAGATCTGTGGCACTCAGTTCAGCAGAGGCTGAGTATATGGCAGCAAGTTTGGCTGCATGCGAGGCTATATGGATGAGGAAGATCCTGGTCGGGTTGTTCGATTCACACTTAGAGCCTACTGTGATTTATTGTGATAATCAGAGTTGCATCAAACTCTCGGTTAATCCGGTATTTCATGATAGATCTAAACACATTGACATCCGGTATCATCATATCAGAGATTGTGTGCAGCGGAAGGTCATGTTACTTTCATACATTCCAACGGAGGATCAGGATGCTGATATCTTGACGAAGGCGCTCACCAAGAGCAAATTCGAATACCACAGGGGCAGGATAGGGGTTGCAGATAATCCTTATCTTGTTGAGAGGGAGTGTTGAGATTGCAACAAGATGATGAGCTTAGTGGAAAGAATTCGCCTTCACTAAGTGGGCCCGCAGGCTATTTTTGGCGCAAAGTCTATTTTTAGACTATGTCTATTTTTAGACATATGGATCATGTTCTATGAGTTGAAGGATGCTATTTGTGGATGGTTGGTCAAGTCGGAAAAAATAGATGGACTTCTATTTTTAGACATACTGGGCGGAATCTATTTTTAGATTGCCAGTCTAAAAATAGATATGTCAAATATTATTAGCTCTTAATAATATTTAGACTCTAAACATTATCTTATTCTCGTGGAGCACTTCAGTTAAGTGCACAGATGTGGCACAGGAGCTGACAGAAGGAATTACGCTATTCCTGAGGGTTAAGTGGAGCTATTGCATGGATACTTCAGTTAGAACTCATGTGACAGAGTTTGGTGGAGTTGATTGAGGAAGTTAGTGGAGTTGTATTGAGTTTAACTAATCTAAACATAGTTGAGCTATTTGTATTCAGTTTAACTAATTGATAAAATTAGTGAGAGTGGTGTGAATTAATTATTAATTAATTCACTAATTATAAACTCATTAATCAACTAAAGAATGCATCAGTTAACTTCAGTGCATGGACAGTTTCAGTGGAGACCAGTGCAGAAATAGGTGAAAGAGTAGGTTAACTATCAGTTGTGACTATAATGTTGCTATTTGCAACACACAGTGATTGGAGAAGCCCATGAGGATTGCGCAGTACAAGCCAGGTGGTTTATTTTATTTAATGAGCCATCCCATAGCATTGATTACGCAATAGAGGCTGGCTATCAAGTGGCAAAAGATTGGAGCATGTGTTTTGCTAGATCTAGGTTGATAGTGTGTAGCAATTAAGGGTGTGCATGAGAGCTTGTGAGGATCTTTGTACTATGATTGTTACATGATCTCCATGACATATAATATACAGATAGTTGGGGTTTTCAGCTTTAAGCTTTCCCATTAAATACTGTGTTCATATGTGTGATTGTTTGTGGTTATAATGTGTGCATGCAATTGATTTTATTTCTGCATGTGATGATCAATGGTAGAAGAGATTCTGTATTATGCATGAACCTAAAATAGAGTGTGATCAGGAGAATCTCGGTGAATAATATATCAGTTATTCAAATTTCTACAAATTCAAAATTGGGGAAGGTGGCCACTTAATATATTTGTGTCAATAGCCAATTCCCATGCAAGAACCTCTTTGTTGCATGATCAACCACACATTCCAAATAAGTGCTCATAATATCAAATTGTAGTGACATGATATTTACCGTGACCCGCCCTAGATGAATCCACCATTGTAAAGGAAAATGAACATTGTTAAGATCCCGCATGGGAGCCACAAAATATCTCTACAAACTATTATTGTGCCAATATGACTGGAAAAATCTTGAGCCTTTTGATTTGTGTGAGAATGCATCACTCTCACACTTTTGTATGCATGCATATAGGAACCACCATTTTTCCATGGAGGAACGCACGTAGAAATGGAGAGGCCCAAGGAGTGAAGAGCGAAAAAAAAAAGGAGGGTTGCTTCCAAGCCAGGAGGACTCGTGTGGAGAACTAATGAACATAATCCATCAATTGATGCCACAAAAGAGGAGCCGAGAAACTACCATGACTAAATGGCATTGGGAAGAGGGATGAGACATTTCAAAACTAAAGGAGGGGAATAAAGGCAAGTCAGGGAGAAAGGAGAACACAAAAAAATAAGGGAGGGGGATATTAGGAGGGGCATGAAATTCCAAAGGCACCAAGGAGAGGAAGGGAAGGGAGTAATAAGTGAGATTAAGAAAGAAACCCATGTGAAAAATAAGGGATAAAAAGTATCGACTCAATGATTACAATTTTTCCTTCTTCTAATAAGAAGGCATTATTATCCAAGAGGTCAGCTTCCAAATTTAGGGAGTGAAGGATACATAAGGGAAAAAGAGATGAAAAAAATTGAAGCATACTTCTTATTTTGTTAATAAATGCTTGCAACACATTATCTTTAGGGGTGGAGTTCATCTTTAGATATTTGATTGTGAGGAAGGAATCCCCTAAAATGGTAATGAATTTTATTTCCTTTGATATGTCTATAGATATGCCCATGAAAAGTGCATACATCTCAGCTTGAATATTGGATTTCCTGCCTAGACCCCACGAGAAATTTTCCATGATTTTTCCTTCGGTATTTATAAGAATCTCTCCCCCTCTTGGAACCCCATGGAGATCTTACAAACTGATCTTCAAAATAATACTATTAATGACTACTACAAATAAGGGATAAACCATTTTATCACTTTCAATATGCTAAATGAACATAGTGAAATGAATACTTACTTATAAAAGGCTTGGAAAAAAGCTTACACATTAAATTTAACGCTTGCATTTGTGTAAATCATAATTTTCTTTACAAAATACAACATGCTTGTCCCTAAATTATTTACAAATTACCTCTCCCTCACCATTAACCATTTTGAAAAAAAAGGGACACATAAAGTTTAAAGAAATTGCAAGCACCCATGACCATATGCTATAAGACATTAGAACAAACACATTGAAACCAATAATTTTTTTCTTTAGAAAACTAGAAAAAAATAAAACAAAAATAAATAATATTGAAAAATTTATATTCGAGGGGGGAGCTCAATTGGTGATTGAAATAATGTGAAATTTGTGAAAATTGAGAGATCCAAGGTTCAAATCCCTCTGGTTGTGACCCAGTTTATAGAGAGGAGGACATGCCATAAACCCCTAGAGGCTTACTAGTAGTTACATATCAGGTGCGTTGTTGGGTTCCTCTAGGATAGAAAAGAAATATTGAAAAATAGTCATATATGTATCTTGTTCCTTTGAACTTTCACTTTTTTTACTCGATTATGATTTCTTCAACTTTCACTTTCTTGATAATGATCGAACCTAAAATAGAAAATATAAGTATCTTTAATAGTGTAATTTAGGGTTGACATTTTCCTAAAATCAACCAATGTTTGGTATTTTTTATCATACTTTTAAGATTAAGATGCATTGAAATAAAATATTAATTTTTAACCCATTATAGAATTCTATTGAAGTGTTAGCCATTCTAATGTCTTAATCAATTTCTTGAAAAGGTAAACTATTTTTCTTATGGCTTTCCTTCCCTAAATATTACTTGTAGAATTTTTGGATTATCCAAATTTTGAATAAATCTACATTCTAGCTGTTGTTAATGAATTGTTGAAGTTTATATCCTATTGGAGCTTCGTGTTTTTATTTTATACATTAGCATTGAAATAGTGGGTCTAATCGATACCTTATATGCCTCCATGGGCTAAAAATTCTAACCTTGAAGAAAAATTCACTTAATGACACCATTCCAGATATCTTGAACTAAAGAAGTATTAAGTTCTTGGTTCTCTATAAAAACTATTTCACAGGTCCCTTGCCTTTTGTTGGTTCTTAATAGATAATCCCTAGGTTGTGAAAGGAATCATTTCTTAAGAAATTTTAAAAGTGTGTCATAGAAATAATTTTATCAAGAGGTCCCTATTCTATCCCTCTGGAAACTAGTTTTCTAAAACCCTTAATGATATGGAATAATAAAATATCTCACAATGCCATTGATTGTTGATATCTGAAAGGAAAATAAGAACTGTAGAGGAAACTCAAAGTAAAATGCTGTAAACACATAATATATTACTTTTAAGTTTCAAAGAGAATTCATGGAGAGAGAGGAAACTCAAAATAATATGTTGTAAACACAAAATCTATTACTTTTAAGTTTCAGAGAGAATTCATGGAGAGAGAGGAAACTTAAAATAATATGCTATAAACACATAATCTATTAATTTTAATTTTCGAAGAGAATTTTTGAAGGGAGAGGAATTGGAGTGAAGGAGCGCTTATTAAGGCTATTTAACTCTTACTTACAAACATAAATCAGAGACTAACTGCTCCATTACTTCACTTCATTCAAGGAAGAAAAAACATAAAATGACACAAGAAACAAAAATCACCATCAACAGCTACAGGAAAATTGTTTCTTATTTCATTCACCCATCAGAAAAAGAAGTACAAAATGTAGTCCCCAAGAGGTCTAGAACTCAGAACCTTTTTTCTCTCTTTCTCTCTTCCTTAAATACAAACAGAAGAATTTTGTAACTGCTTGAGCTTCTTGAAACTCCTAGACTGCCTAAACTGTTAAGCTACTTATTACATTGCAATCGAGGACATCATTTTAGCTTCGATCTTAACAAAGAAAACAAAATAAAACTTGAAATATAATCCTTTTGATGAATCTGATTTGCTGCTGATGTGTCTCCTTCCGTTTCTGCTGTGATATCCTAACCGTCTGCATAAACGCATCTCTACTCGACTCTTCCCATGCTTTTGTGTTTCAAATACGGTCATCATGTCACCTACTACTTGAATTTTCCTCTTCCACTCATTCCTGCATTATTTAGGCTTTGATTAATAAATTTTAACAAATGCATACTGATGTTCTACACGTAGTGTCGGGTGTTTTCTTACCCGAGTCTACCCTGTGTTCAGACTTTCCTTTGTAACTATCATAATACTGGACTTTAAAATATATTCCATTACCTTTGAAATTTTTTATTGTGTCCTCTTCTCTGTCGCATTTCATCATTCCAACGTTCTACGTTATAATCCGCTTTTTCCCTCCGATGCGATTTTTACAAAGGAAAAACCCATGTACCCAGACTTAAAAACCTTTAGACTTAGTGATAACTTCCATCGCATCTACTTTGTTATCGCACTTTGTACTCCGACGAATCCCGTTGTCTTATGATTGCTATCCCTTCTGAGCTTGCGATGTGTAATATGCAAGAGGGTCCCATGGCCAGACTTTTAATACTTTAGATTCAAGCTTCGAACTATATCGTGTTTGGTCCTCGTATCACATTTCGCATTTTGGCAATTCAACCTTGTTCTATTCCTCCTAAGCTTTGAAATTGCAATTTGTGATATGCAAGCAGGTCCTCCACGAGAAATTGTGATTTGCGATATGCAAGAGGGTCCAATGGTTGGACTTTAAATAATTTAGATTCGAGCTCCAAACTATATCGCATCTGGTCCTCGTATCGCATTTCACATTTTGGCGATTCAACCTTGTTCTATTCCTCCTAAGCTTTATGATTGGGATTTTCAATGTGCGATTAGGCCTTCCACACACAATTGTGATTAAGCCTCTGAACACTATTCTACACGTATATTTTCACGACTCGACCCTAACCTGTGTGCAATGTTTTGAACACATCGATCGGCCTGAATCTTGAACTGTTCTGCATGCGAATAAGCCCCACTTGACCATTGTTGCGTGCTTTTCTTCTTTGTTGCTCCTCTGGCTTAGATTACACTTCCAATGTCATTGCTTCTCTGATTTTGGTTCCAGTTCACATGTGATGATGAATCCTCGTTGATCTTGTGGTTATCTATTTGAGCATGTTGCAGGTCTTCTTGAAATTTTAACTATCATTCCTCAACAACCTTGAATCGCTCAGAAAATCTCTTGACTTTTAGCTAAGTCAAATTATTCTACAACATCTGGCTCCAATTGGGGACAACACTTTGGTAGAAAAGTGTTGAGAACTTGTAGCTCAGTAGCCTTTATTGGGCATGTAGTCAAATAGAACTTGTAGATCAGTAGCCTTTATTGGGCATGGATTCAAAGAGAACTTGTAGATCAGTAGTCATTATTGGGCATGGAGTCAATCCCAAATGGGAGTTGATCCAGTATTAAATCCTCCTGAAACCTGCTACACCTTGAACTTCTTCCTTTATTCTTTAAATAAAAACATCGAACTAGAAATACTACAACTAAAAATGCTCAAATTCTGAGCTTATTTATGTACAACTCCTATATATGTATTCATGTTTGAACTTAATACGGTGAAGTCAACCTTCAAATGGCACCAATCTAACATCCGCATATTAGACCTAATGCCTCCATACTGTTGAAATTTGAAGATCACAATAGGGAGGTCCCATGAAATTTTTCCAGATACAAATCTTTGCACATACCTTTGCATAAATGCTTGTTGCTGACAAAAGAAAGTTTCCATATAGTCAACTACTAGATCATAGAACTGATGAGACCAATTTTCTACTGCCTCCTTTTTCTTTAACATCTTGATGTTGTAAACTTCTTTGAACAGGGCATCGTCCTTCACTGTTTGACTCCTCAATTTGAGGTTGTATGTGAGAAGATTGATTGTTGTTTTCTGCTAACAACCATTTAGGCCGAAAAGAGAAATCTAAGGTTTGTTCCTCATAATGCTGATGTTCTTCGTATAATGCCAATTATTGACAAAAAATATTCCCCCTCTTGCAAACACACTTGATTAGATCCATTAGTTTCTCCTATATTCACAAAATCATTAAAATTATGAAAATTGTAATGATCTTCTAGGCTTTCAACGTGTAGCTCAGTTGTTGCAACAAATTTTTAACAAGAATCTTCAGAATGCTTAAATTCTTGTGTTTTAGAAATAAAGGAATCCTCTTCACCTTTTGAAAATCCTTGTTCATCTCTGAATTTTCATCCTCTTGTAAATAAATTCCAGAGTTTTCTTGATAGGCCTTCTTGTCTTCAACAAAACTTGTTCTTTCAACGTGACATGAAAAATTTCTACAATCCCACACATTATCTTTGATTTCCTGTGCATAAAGAAACATCAACTCCAGAGTGAAAGGCCTTCTCTCCTTGAGATAAAAAGCCAAGACAATAGAAAGAGCCCTCAAATAGTAAACCATAGTTGCAGCTTCAGGAGGTCGATTTTTTTGGCATGATGAAATAAATTTTTTTAAACCTCCTATTAAACTCAACGATTGATTCATTGCTCTACCTCTAGATAGAATATAATTCAAAAATTTTGTTTTCATATGACTTACGCCCACCCCAATATCTAAGAAATATTTCTTGAAAATTATGCCATGGAATAATTGAACCTTCCTCCAAACACTGGAACCAATCTTGAGCACCCCGCTTTAATGAATGAAAAAACATACTTAAAGCCACATCTTCATAGATAATTTGAAATTTGTCAAGAAAGTATTCAAATGATGAGAGGTGTTTTTCGACTGCAACCTCATCACTTTCTCTAGAAAAAATTGGTAGAAATTTAAAGCTTTTTAAAGGATATTGATGAAGAATTGTAGGCAACACCAAGGGTTTGAAAATCACCTTGGTCCCAAGCTGGAAAGAAGCGGATTGTTTATGAGGTAGAATATTATCACCCAAAGATGATGAATCCTCGCCTTTATGCCCGGACTGTGACATATTATCTTTAGGAATTGTAATGCAATAATCATCTCTCCTCTCATATTTAGGAGATAAATTTGTGTCAAGATCAATAATACAAGCATAAGAAAAATATTCTTTCTCCAATAAAGAATTTAATTTTTGGGCCTTATAATCTTTTGATAATATAAAGCAGGAAACAATCTTCTTGATATGTAATGGAAAATAGACCACTAAACTGATAGTGAAAAATAAAACTTCCTTTAAAAGATCCAAACTTGGATACCTTTTTTCCACGTTGTTTTCTCATTTTCTTGCTAGCAAAATTACTTATTTAATGAAATCTTCATCAGTGGAGTCGCTAAGTGAATAATAAACAACCAAATTTTATATCTAAATCTTATTCACCATCAAGAAATAGATCTCAATACCCAGGTAAAAATAACTTTGTGCCTTTGTCCCTGACAACATCGCCAAAAAAATGTTGGTTCTTAAGAGACAATCCCTCGGTTGTGAAAGGAATTAGTGCTTAATACATTTTAAAAGTGTGTCACATAAATAATTTTATCAAGAGGTCTATGTTATATCCTTTTGGAAACTAGTTTTATAAAACCATTAATGATCTGGAATAATAAAATATTTCACAATTTCATTGACTACTGATATCTGAATGGAAAAGAAGGACTGTAAAGGAAACTCAAAGTAATATGTTGTAAACACAGAATCTATTACTTTTAAGTTTTAGAGAGAATTCATGGAGAGAGAGGAAAATCAATAATAAGTTGTAAACACAACATATATTACTTTTAAGTTTCAGAGAGAATTCATGGAGAGAGAGGAAACTCAAAATAATATGTTGTAAACACATAATCTATTAAGTTCCAGAGAGAATTTGTGAAGGGAGAGGAATTGGAGTGAAGGAGCGCTTATGAAGGCTATTTAACTCTTACTTACAAATGTAAATCAGAGACCAATTGAATCTTCACTTCACTTCATTCAAGGAAGAAAAAACATAAAATGACACAAGAAACACAAATCACTATCAACAGTTGCAGGAAACTTGTTGCTGCTTTCATTCACCCATCAGAAAAAAAGGTACAAATTGTAGTCTCTAAGAGGTCTAGAACTCAGAACCTTTTTTCTTTCTTTCTCACTTCCTTAAATACAAAAAAAAGTAGTTTGTAATTGCTCGAGCTTCTTGAAACTCCTAGACTGCCTAAACTGTTAAAATACTTATAACATTGTAATCGAGGACATCATTGTAGTTGCAATCTTAACAAAAAAAAAAAATAGAACTTGAAATATAATCCTTTTGCTAAATATAATTTGTTGTTGATGCGTCTCCTTCCATTTCTGCTGTGATATCTTAACAGTCTACATAAATGCATCTCTGCCCGACTTTGCCCATGATTTTACGTTTCAAACACTGTCATCATGTCACCTAATACCCGACTTTGCCTCTTTTGCTCGTGCCCACAATGTTTAGTCTTTGACTAATAAACTTCCGCAGACACATACTGTTGTTTTGCACGTAGCATTGGGTCTTTTCTTACCCGAGTTTGCCTTGTGTTTAGACTTTCCTTTGTAAATGTTGTAAGATGGGACTTTAAAAGATATTCCATTACCTTTGAAAAATTGTATTGTGTCTGCTTCTTTGTTTCATTTCAACATTCCAATGTTATATGTTATAATCTGCTTTTTCCCTCTGATGCAATTTTTACAAAGGAAAAACCCATGTACCCGAACTTAAAAACCTTTAGACTTTAGCGATAACTTCCATCATGTCCGCTTCATTATAACACTTCACACTTTGGCAAATCATGTTATCTTATGATCACTATCCCTTCCGAGCTTGCGATGTGCGATATGCGAGAGGGTCCCACAAATGGACTTTAAATAATTTAGATTCGAGCTTTGGACTATATCGCATCTAGTCCTCATATCGCATTTCACATTTCGGCAATTAAACCTTGTTCTATTCCTCCTGAGCTTTGTGATATGTGGGCAGGCCCTCCACGAGCGATTGTGATTTTTGATATGCGAGAGGGTCCCATGGCTGGACTTTAAATACTTTAGATTCGAGATCCAAACTATATCGCATCCAGTCCTTGTATTGCATTTTGCATTTCGTCTATTCAACCTTGTTCTATTCCTCCTAAGCTTTTCTATTGCGATTTGTGATATGCGATCAAGCCTTCCACACGTGATTGCAATTAAGCCTCCAAAAACTGTTCTACATGTATATTTGCACTACTCGACCCTGACCTGTGTGCAATGTTCTGAATGCATCGATCGACACGACTCTTGAAGTGTTCTGCACATGAATAAGCCCGACTTGACCCTTGATGCACACTTTTCTTCTTTGTCTCTCCTCTGGCTTAGATTACACTTCCAATGCTGATGCTTCCTTGATTTTGGTTCTAGTGCACATGTGATGATAAATCCTCGTTGAGCTTGTGGTTATCCTTTTGAGCATGTTGTAGGTATTCTTGAAATTTTAACAATTTCTCCTCAAAAACCTTGAATCGCTTAGAACCTCCCTTGACTTTTAGTTGAGTCAAACTATGCTACAACACCTTCCATGATTGTCCAATGCGTTCAAAAGGGTTGTTATGTAATTAAGGATGTTTACACCCAAACTAGATACAAACAAATAATGTTAAGAAGATTTGTGGAAAACCCAATTCATTTTAGGTTAAACCTTGTTAACTTTGTTGAAATTAGTATACACTAAGCATGCATACATCCAGATTCCCCTGATCTCACAATATTTAACTTCTTGCAAAAGACAGTATCATTCCACTTTTAATCTTTTGCAGAAAATTAATTGCACACACATGTGAAGCATAAATAAAAACAATCGCACATAACATAGTTGTTTAACGGGAAATCCCGAAGCTGAAAACCCCAACTATCATATATTATGTATCATGGAGATCATGTAACAATCCTCATACAATTCTTAGTACATGAAGCTCTCAGTACAATCAATCATCACACACTAACATAGAAGAAATATGCAAATCCATGCACTAATCTCTGCCCTCCTACTAGCCTGCCTCCATTGTACAATCCAAGCTGATTACAAAGACCAATTCGATGCAATCCTACTCTCCTTGACTGCGTGATTATCATTGGAAACTCCAATGTATATGTAGATGCAATTCATGCATCACTATGGTCACAACAGATAGTTTATCTCACCCTTTCACCTCTCTATGCACTGGGTCTCCATTGGATCTGACATGCAATGTAGTTAACTGCTGTATTGTTCAGTTGATTAATGAGTTATTATTTGTGAATTAATTAACTAATTAAATCACTCCACTCTCACTAGTGTATCATTCAGTTAGATTAGATACAACTAGCTCAACTGAGTCTAACTGAGTTAAACTGAATACAACTCCATGAACTACTCTTCCAACTCTGTCATAACTTTGCCACTTCAGTTCTAACTGAGTCCTCCATGCATGAACTCCAATAAACCCTTATGAATTGCGTAATTCCTTCAGCCCACTTATTTGAAAAATTTGTATACTGAAATTAAGTGCTCCAAGAGAATAAATTGCTGTTTAGAGTCTAATTATTATTAAGAGCTAATAATAATCGACATGCATCTATTTTTAGATCGACGATCTATAAATCGACTTCGCCCAATCTTCTAAAAATAGAATTTCATCTATTTTTCACATTTGACCAACCATCTAAAAATAGCTTCTTGCTACATATAGAATATGCTCACCATGTTTAAAAATAGACATACAGTTAAAAATAACCTATGTGGGCCCCACCTAGTTTAGGTGATTATTTTCCAACTAGGATCAAGGATGATGTTTTAGGATACCTCCTTCACTGTTTCTTGTTGCAAACTTCAACACTCCCTCTCAACAAGAAATGACTGTCTTTGCATGCGACATGCAACTCCATGCATTCGCCCTGCAACCTTTGCAAGCACACTTCAACCTTCGCAAGTGCCTTGGAACTCCATGCATCCACTCTGCAACTCTTGCTGCAACACTTCTGAAACTGAATAGCCTCCAAACAACTGAATCAGTATAATGCATATATCATCAAAGTCTTCGACTTCTGGTTAGCTATTTCACATGTCTTCACAAACCACTGCACTGTTGAACTCTGCACCCATGCACTCTGCACTTTCTGTCAACTCTGAACCATGCTCCAGTATCTGACACTGTCACTTTGATCTCACTGCATCAATCCAACTGATCATGCTACTGATGCTCTATGGGAACCTCGTAGCCAGGTTCAATCCATGAGATCCACACCATCTTAATGAATCCTTCCTAGAAATTTCTTCTTGGACTATCCATGCATATTTCCCCACCTCTTACCTGGCGGTATAGCTGCATGCACTACCTCTGCCCATCTGGCATGAAATTTCTCTGCATGAGTGGTTTCTCCCACTCCATGATCCTCATATTGTGGCTGCTCCACATCCTGAGGTTCACTCTTACATTCATGCAAATCCTACTCCCTCTTAAGCTTCAATTGCATGTCTTTCTTTCACTTCCCAACAGTAGGAAGCTCTGTAGAAATCCCATCTACATCAAATCTATAAAGATTATTTTGCATCTCCAGTTGTGGCTGCTCCACAACCTTCTGAGACTGCTTCTCAGGCTTCATGTTGAGAGGCTCCCTCTCAACCACAAAGTCACTAACCTCTGATTTTCTCCTCAAAGCTTTGCATGCATCTTGTACCTCAGTGCATGTATATTCTTGGCTCGTGCACATTGTAATTGTCCCACCGTCGCAAAATTTTCTAACAAAAGAGCTGATTTTAAATCGACGATATCTCCCTCATCCGAGCTCCGATTCGACCGATTTTTTTTTAAAATTTGGGTATTTTTTTGCAAGGAATCCAAATATACTATTTGTTTCTAAAAATATTTCACCAAAAATTTGAGACATTCTTTGCAAATTCGCACGCCCAAAAATTCTTGTTCTCCGATACCATGTAGAAATTAGTATACACAAAGCATGCATACATCCAGATTCCCCTAATCTCACAATATTTAACTTCTTGCAAAATACAGAATCATTGAACTATTAATATTTTGCGGAAAATTAATTGCACACACATGTGAAGCATAAATAAAAACAATCACACATAACACAGTTGTTTAACGAGAAATACTGAAGCTGAAAACCCCAACTATCATATATTATGTATCATGGAGATCATGTAACAATCCTCATACAAAGCTTAGTACATCAAGCTCTTAGTACAATCAATCGTCACACACTAACATAGAAGAAATCTGCAAATCCATGCACCAATCTCTGCCCTCCTGATAGCCTGCCTCCATTGCGCAATCCAAGCTGATTACAAAGACCAATTCGATGCAATCCCACTCTCCTTGAATGCGTGATTATAATTGGCAACTCCAATTTATATGTAGATGCAATTCATGCATCACTATGGTCTTAACAGATAGTCTATCTCACCCTTTCACCTATCTCTGCACTGGGTCTCCACTAGATCTAACAGGCACTGTAGTTAACTGCTGTATTGTTCAGTTGATTAATGAGTTATTATTTGTGAATTAATTAACTATTTAATTCACTCCACTCTCACTAGTGTATCATTCAGTTAGATTAGATACAACTAGCTCAACTGAGTCTAACTGAGTTAAACTGAATACAACTCCATGAACTACTCTTTCAACTCTGTCATAACTTTTCCACTTCAGTTCTAACTGAGTCCTCCATGCATGAAATCCAGTAAACCCTTAGGAATTGCGTAATTACTTCAGCCCATTAATTTGACAAATCTGTATATTGAAATTAAGTGCTCCGAGAGAATAAGTTGTTGTTTAGAGTCTGATTATTATTAAGAGCTAATAATAATCGACATGCATCTATTTTTAGATCGACGATCTATAAATAGACTTCGCCCAATCTTCTAAAAATAGAGTTTCATCTATTTTTCACATTTGACCAACCATCTACAAATAGCCTCCCGCTACATATAGAATATGCTCACCATGTCTAAAAATAGACATACACCTAAAAATAACCTGTGTGTGCCCCACCCAGTTTAGGTGATTATTTACCAACTAGGATCAAGGATGATGTTTCAAGATGCCTCCTTCACTGTTTCTTGTTGCAAACTTCAACAAACTTATAAGAATTCACCAAATATTTGTAGAGATGAAAGAAAAAATCAAAAGAAGAAAAGCTTGTTGAAGGTACAAAGTCTATGTCTACTAAAGTGTTGAATACAATAAGGACATGAGACTATAATTGGAGGTCTATTACAGGGAAGTCAAATGACACTTTTTGAAAAGCATTACACATATTCGACCCTCTACTTGCAAATTGGAAGAAGCATATTGAACAAAAATAACAAGAAGAACACATCCATAGAAGCAATACATTAAGAGAATTTATTTAAACTTGAGAAAACTCACCTGAAGTGTATTCACTGATGTTGCTCCCTAACAATTCATTAGCACAACTTGGCTTAACATAGACAATGAGAGGTTCCTAAAGTTAGAAGTCCCAACATAATGGAGAAAAGAGGTACCTAAAAGGTATGAGTAGGGATTTTTAGGGAATTAAATCTTGATACAATAACCAAAATCTACCCTAGTCATTATTTTATTACCTTATAACAGTTGATTTAGTGGTTTCTTATTTCAATGTTAGCACTAGTAACTAGAACAAATCCACTACCCCTAATATATACCTATCCCTAAGCAGGTACATTCAAAATCCTTCCGTACAAAACACATGATATACATCCAAGAGGGACCACATATGTGGCACACTCAATATTGAGTTGTAGCCCAATGTGATTAATTAGGTTTTCTTGAAGATGAGCCTTGATTTAGACTCGAAACGTAGACTAAAAATGAAGACTGTGGATATTCCAAGTTTTACATCTGAAAATATACACCACAGAAGCCTCCAATCTACAACTGTTTCCTATTTATTTAATTTAATTAAACAATATTTTTTCATGCCATGCACCTATAATGCTCTAATATTTTACATGCATGAAAATTCATAATAAATCATGTGAAAATTTCTGAATATTACTTTATTTAGAAACTCCACTGTTAGATCTAGTTATACTTCTCCTACTTAATCAAGTTATTAATGCTGAAAGTTTAGATTAACATCGAAGTAAACACATAACAGTTCTTCACTGATTTAGGTCTAAGCAAAAGATACATGCTCATAGACAAAGTGACACACAATATTTTCTGGACAACTGTCCCCGGAAAAACCCAATACGGGAAAACCGATCTTCTGGTTGCTCGAGGGTTTATATTATTAACTAGTTTCTGAATATAACAAATTTGGGCACCTTACTGTTTAACCTGATAGAGAAAATAAGATCTGTAGCTATACCTACTGTTCTGGAGACTAAAAAATGGATTGATTCACACCCTCAAAAGGGATTTACAAAACTCAGCCCCTTTCTGTCTCTAGAAACCCCAATTTTGCTCTGAAGCTGCTTGCATCACCCCTGGTAGCCTCTACGTGCCCTTGTGCTACTCAAGAGAGGGTTGCATAACCCTAGAATGAGTGAATTAGCCCTTTCGCTACCCTGGATGGCCTCTGCGTAACCCTGATGGACCCCTGAAGCCTCAACACTACCCTTTCTAAGCCTGCGTAGCGGCTGAACCCCTATGCACTACGTAGCCTCTACTTCCTCTCTGCTGCTCTTGGTTGCTGCTTCTCTACCTCCTTCTTATTATTGGCTCTAGGATCAGATCATCCCCTTAGCTAATACTAACCCTTGCTGCAGCTGAACCACTTTTGGAAATTCTTAGCAAACCATGCCCCAGAATTCCAGCTTAGTCTCCTGAGTGCTCTGTCTCCATGTGTGCATTCTCCAACTGACCCAAAGCCTTTCCTTTATACTTTCTCGTTGGGAAAACAACGAACATGATCTAATATTGAATCGATGGCTAAGAATAAAAGAAAGCTTGATCCGTGTGACTTAAGTCATTTCCATCACATGTTTAAATTAATTACCTTTAATATTTTAATTTTCCTAAGTTGGACTTAGGGTCCTTAATTAAAAATATTAATTAATTAATTTTCTCTTAAACCGGATGGAATTTCTCAAATCCCTTTTTGAGTCTTGGATATATCATGTACTCTAGTCCCTCCACAAATTTTGGGAGCTAGAGCACATCCGATGCTACCCCAACACTAAAAAAACTAAACACTACCTCTTAGCAAGGAATGTGCTATAGTACAACACTGCTTCACCCCAAAGCTCTGCACTGATCTCTAGTGTGGGTATCTGTGCTGATGTTGGACCTGTTGCCCTTCATCATTGCACTGCTGCTGCCATTCTATACTACTTCCCATGACGCTGCCACTACCGCTGCCACATCTGTACTACAGCTCCCTCCCAATCTACTACATCGTGCTGCCAATTGTTGCACTGCAACTCATTTGCTGAGAGAAGCAACTAAACAATATTGCCCAAAATTTTACAGATAAGTCAGTTGGGCTGCATCCTCATCACTGAAGATCCATAGGCTGCTTCTCTATGCTGTCCTCCTAAAGCCATTGCGCTGCTATAACTTTTGTCTACATAAGCCAGCTTGCACTGCGCTGTTGAAGTTACATCATCCCTTTTGTGCTACGCTGCTCCGCTACTGCTCCATATGCACTACGTCGCTCCCTCTCAACATCCAAATATGCCTCTGCTTCATCTGTGATTCTTTGCACCAACTTCTCCACTTGTCCCGCGACTGTCTTAAGGCTCCCGCAGCACAAATGTGATCCAAGAGCTGAGTTACACAAGGATCATGCCATCACTTTGTAGCTTCTCTACAGACCCATGTCACCCCACTTTCATGGTTCATGAGCACTCATGGCTACGTCATCTTCGGAACCATCATCCACCGCAACAACCTTGGAGGTAGAAGCTTCCTTGTCCTTCTTCTTCTAAGGAAAATTGCTGGAAAAATTTCCTAGTTTTCCTCATTGGAAACACTTGATCTTGGATATATCTTGCTTCTTCCTCCCTTGCTGCCTCTTTGATGCTAAGGTTGCATCTTCTTCCTCTTCCTTCTTAACCTTACTTGATCCCGTGTTGTACTGACTCTTGGTGAAATGATGAAGTTCTTCTTGATGAAGGATCGCCCACATACTATCCCAATTGGGAAGGTCCTCTCTGTCTAAGATAATTTGGACAAAATTTTCCCATTCCTTTATAACTGCATTGAGTGCTGTCCTCACCATCACATCATCCTCCAACTTTTCTCCCATGGCAGAAAATTGATCCTTGATTTCCCGTAATCTGAAAATGAAGGGCTCGATCTCTTCTCCCTTGGTCATCATGAATAACTGCATCTACTTCTCTAGAAGCATTCTCCTTTGGAAAGATCTTCCCTCATATAGGGTAGTTAAGGATTTCCACATCTCATGAGTCATTTTAGTGTTCGCTATGTGTGGAACTATATGATCCTTAACCCCATCCATTATGAAGCGTTTGGCATGTGTCATAGTTTCCTCATGCTTAGCTAGGAGAAGAGCATTTTTTGGCGTGGCCAAGACTTTTCCTACATGGTCCCTCAGACCGTATGCCTCCATGACTACCAGGATTCTGGCCTTCCAGACTGCAAAGTTGGATAGACCGTCCAACCTATCCTGATCACATAATCCGTTAGGTGTCATCTGCTTAGAAAATATGTCAGAAAAAATCCCCCTCTATATGCTAGAGATTCAGTTCTAGGGTCCTTGGCGAGAAAGGCACCCTCTGCTCCCTCTGACAACTGAATTCCTCTCTTGGAATTTCGCCAAACCAAAATGAATCAGCTCTCCTCGATCCTCTGATTAATTTGCATACTTCTTTGGTTGGAAACCCTTTTCCTCTCGCTCTTTGTCAACTAGTGCTTAGGTCAATTTCTGCAACTTTAGAAATTTAACCCCACCGACAACTACTAAAGCTCTACAACATTGCTTCTGGCACTCTGAATCAGTAACAACTTCAAAACTGTGTCAGCCTTGTTGGCCTCTGCATGAGCAGATAGTCCCAGTGTTGTCTCTATACTGCCTCTGCACAGTAAGTACGTGGGCTTGCATGGATCCTTCGTAGGACTATGTCACTCTAGCCTATGTGTGGCTCTTCTCCCTCTACTGTTGCACTGTTCCTTCTGGTTCAGCTTTCTAAAGTTTTTGCTGCTTTCTTTACTGCTTTCTGTAGCAAGGATTCTTCAGTCTTCTGTTGGTGATCCTGCTAGATTTGCAATCATTGTGATACCATGTGAAAATTTCTGAATATTACTTTATGAAGGAACCCTACTGTTAGATCTGGTTATACTTCTCGTACTTATTCAAGTTATTAAAGCTAAAAATTCAGATTAACATCGAAGTAAACACATAACAGTTCTTCACTGATTCATATCTAAGAAAAATATACATGCACACAGACAAAGTCACACACAAGATTTTTTGGATAACTGTCCCCGGAAAAACCCAATGTGGGAAAACTAGTCTTCTAGTTTATGGAGGGTTTATATTATTAAGTAGTTTCTTAATATAGCAAATTTGGGCACCTTACTAGTTAACTTAACAAAGTAAATAAGATTTGCAACTATACCTTTTGTTATGGAAATTGATAACTAGATTGATTCACACCCTCAAACGGGATTTACAGAACTCAACCCCTTTCTACCTCTAGAAATCCCAACGCTGCTCTTAAGCTGCCTGCGTCAGCCTTGCTAGCTTCTGTGTGCCCCTGCGCTGCTCAGGAGAGGTCTGTGTAACCCCAAACTGGGTGATGCAGTCCTTACGCTGCCTTGGATGGCCTCTGAGTAACCTTGATGGGCCCCTAAAGCCTTAGCGCTGCCCTTTCTGAGCCTGCATAGTACCTGCTTAGCTACTGAACCCCTCTGTGCTTTGCGGCTACTGTGTATCCTCTGCTTCTTCTACGCTGCTTCTGGTTGCTGCTTCTCTGCCTCTTGTTGATTCTTGGCTCTGGGATTAGATCATCCCCTTAGCCAATACTACGCCTCGCTGCAACTGAAACACTTCTGGAAATTCTTAGCAAACCACACCCTAGAATTCCAGCTTAGTCTTAGTGCTTTGCCTCCATGTGTGTGTTCTCCCACTGACCCAAAGCCTTTCCTTTATAATTTCTCGTTCGGAAACCAACGACCATGATATAATCTTGAATCGATGGCTAAGATTAAAAGAAATATTGATATGTGTGACTTGATTCATTTCCATCACATGTTTAAATTAATTACCTTTAATATTTTAATTTTCCTAAGTTGGACTTAGGGTCCTTAATTAAAAATATTAATTTATTAATTTACTCTTAAACCGGACGGAATTTCTCAAATCCCTTTCTGGGTCTTAGAGATCTGATGTACTCTAGTCCTTCCACAAATTTTTGGAGCTAGAGCACATTCAATGCTACCCCAACACTAAAAAAACTCAACAAATCATACCCATGCATTCAAGATCTTAGAGAATAATCCTCACTACCCATCCATTCTCACACCCAAATCCATACCACCTTTGTTTTCATGGATTCTAATGCATCCATGAGCTCGCTAGGATGTTATTTATATTAGAGGATGCCTTGAAATTTATTAATTCATGATAGTTTGATTTTTCTTGGGCTTCACAATCTCCAAGGAAAAAGATTACTAGCATCATTATAAACATCACCTTCTCTAGCCTCTCCATTATAACTGTAAAGAAATAAAATAAGATTAGCATAGGAAGTGGATACTTCAATAACGATAGAAATATTTTCAAAACCTATCAGCCCATATTAATGACCCACTAAAACAAGTTTGAGATTAGCACTAGCAGTAGATATTTTAGCCAATAACCATATAAGGATTTTGAAATCTCTCACTTTAACAAACATATAAATATTTTGAGATCTATAGGATCATAACTGACCCACTAGAAAATGGAAATGGAATTGGAAACAACATCCCTTACCTAGGTTTAAGATGTATAATATGCTCTAGCCTTAGTCTTACATGGTTGATTGTACACTAGAAGTTACAAAGAAATATATAGACACAATATAGGACAAAAAGGTCCATGGACATGGTTATAATGTAAGAAAATAATAATGATATGTAAAATATCCTAGAAAAACGTGACACATTGAATACGACTTCTCTTCACACAATATCCTCAATTTTTGGATGGGCTAGTGGGGATTCTTTAGTAAAATCCTAAAATCCCATCATAATTTATTGATAGTAATTTTTTTTCATAGATCCCCACCTACCTAAGATTGTATGAATTCCCATGATATTTATGTCAACAGGACAATTTTTTATTAAAATATATATCTTTTAAATGGATTTTCAAATTTAAGAAAAAAACATTTTTTTAACAGGTTTTCAAATCCGAAGAACCTGTATGAAATAACATGATTTTATAGACTACTAAATTTGAATACAAAAATTAAACTAGCATATATATGTAATATCTTTTAAAAAAATAGAAGAAATGAAATCCTTTAAAAATTATAACTTTGGCCTTGGTGTGTATATATTACTTTGATAATTTTGTATGTTCAACTCTAGAATAAATCGATGACATAATAGAAATATAAAGAAGCGTATTTATTTAAACTTGAGAAAACCCATTCCAAGTGTATTCACTAATGATACTCCCTGGAAATTCCATTCGCACAACTTGAATTGAAATAGATAATGAAAGGCTCCCAGAGTCACAAGTCCTAAAATAACAAAGAGAAAATATATACAAACTGCATGAATAGGGATTTTTAGGGAATTAAACCTTGATACAGTAACCAAAATCCACCTTGGTCATTAGCTTATTACCTTATAGTAGTTGATTCACTGCAATTGCTTATCATTCATCGGTAACTAGAAGAACCCACTACTGAATATGAAGAATGAACCACCACATGTAGGGAATGACCACCTAATAGATAACCAACCCTGAGTAGGTAATTCCAAAATATTTCCATGTAAAACACATGTCATATATGCAACAAGCCCACATATTTGGCACACTGCATGTCTAGGAGGAAACCATTAAAACAATGTTATCAATTAACTATTTCATGTTTATTTTATTTAGTTAAACATTAATTTCTCATGCCACATGTCTAGAATTCTCTAAGCCTTTACATGTATCAAAATTCATAAAAATATACTAGTATTAAGGCTTGAAACCATAACATAAGAACCCAAACCAATGTGATTAAATTTTTATTCATGTATGTTAACTAGAGTTGTTGTGATTGCAATGAAAGACTCATCCCAACTTAAATTTCCTTCGCTAGAATGCTATTGGTATTTTTATTTATGTTGAAAGAACCCAATAGAGTAATATATGGACTTAGAGGGATTTCGAAAGTCACTTGTAATTATTCAAGTGTAGTGCGTCAAGAGAGGGGTATGGAATCCTACAAATTCATTCTATTCTCCTTCTTCTACATTTGGTTTTTTTATAATGCTTCTACCATTAAAAGAGAATTTCGTTATTTCTTTTATGAGATTTTTGGGTCCTTGGATAAGTAAAGTAGTAATATCATTAGATATATAGGATAATTCATCTATGCATTGTAACATTTGACTACCTAGGAGTAAAATATCATAATAGTATGTTATGTGGTCCATTTGGAGTTTAGCTACATTAAAGGAACATGAAATTGGCTTGGTTATGTTAATAAAAATGCCAAAAAAATTCATAAGGAAGATCATGTTCAACTAAGTATTTGTAATTGGTTAGTAACTTATTTGTGTTGTGATCTAGCAATAGATTGGTGGCAGTTTATCACAATTTTTCCTAGTAGCAGTTCTCCCTAAGAGTCCCCAAAATTGAGGTATAAAACACAATGGTAGTGAGACTTTCAAGTTAGTATTGGAACATGGGATTATGTTGTCAAATTTCTAGATCTGGTCTAGAATTATTGATGTAATTTTTCTGTGATCATCAACCTAGAGTAGTAATGCAATTGAAGCAATTTCATAGATTTGTGTAGTTCCAAATATTTTTGTATGATCATTTCATCAATTATGTGGGTTTTGTGTTTAATAATTATAGATGCATAGTTCCTTGAATGCGGTTGAATAGCAACGCTCTGCTGACAAGACACACGGACTCACCACCGCTACGTAGCTGTCCTCTCCACGAGTCAACAACTACCTTAGGCGTGAGAGCCTTAAATTTGCCTCGCTGGTCCTCAGCCTGGTGCATTCCTCGGCATTCAATTCTGCTTGATGTGCATTCATTCCAGCTCATCTGAATTGCAAAGTGCTCTGGCCTTTTATGGAAAATGGCGCTGAATCCTACCTGCAATTGTCTCGCGCCTCCCACCGCCTTTCCCTCAAGCTTGCTCTGCAAGCTCCTGCTCTCTGCTCTGTTGGTCCTCATTGTGCTTCCGCCCCTCACGCCGTTGTTTAGTCTCCCTCTATTCATTCATTTCACGTTGTTGCACATCACTCCACTGCTCGTCCATCTCTCTCTGCTAATCTACCTCCTCTACATCCCAGAATTCTAATGATACCATGCCTCGTTGTCACCGAATGCGCTATCGTAGGGGAGGAGGCAGAGGTTCACCCTCTCGCCCTCCAATTCCAACCATGGCAGAGTGCACTGTGGCTTTCTCAGTGGCCATGGATGCACCAGAGGTCTATGAACCTCATCTCCTCTCATTCCATCTCTCAATTAGAATTTAGGAAGCTCTTATAATAAATTCCGGCTCTGGGTCTAGGAAAAGGCCACGTAAATCCACTCTCTCTTGTTCTCCCTCCTCGATGCCTATAAAAATGGTGGATTTTCCCATCAAATTTATGGAGCAAAACCTCTAATAGTGGGGGCAACAGCTTATTCGAAGGCACCAAGCATTTGAATAAGGTAGAAGACACAGGTGCTCGCTCCACCTCCACGCTAGAGTTGGACCCTCAGCTCTCCAAGAAGGATGATGACCCCTATGAATATGGGTGCTACATAGTGGAAGAACTGCCATGTCTGCATCTCCAGGATGAAAAGGACCAGAACTTGTAGCACCATGGCTCCTCTTTCTCCAGTTTTTTCTTGCTTTACTATAGTCTCTATGTTTACTTTCATTCTGCATAGAAAACTTAGCTTCTTGGATCTTCTGTTAAAGGTTGGTTTCTCCATTAGGGGCACCTCTCTGTATGTTTTGTGGAATGCTTTATGGGTTGGTTTCCCCCCAAGGGCTAACCCCATTTTTGAAATTTTGAATCATCTCTTTCCAACCGGGGTTGGCTAGCTTAGAAATCCTAGTCTGGAAGCTGGAATGTACTTTTTTTGTACCATATAATAGAAATTAGTCTTATGCAAAAAAAAAAAAATTATAGATGCATTGTTTGAAATCAATAATAAAGTAAAGGGTCTCAACTTTCATCCAAAGAGGCCATGGATCTCAGTAAGTCTTCATAGTGGATTTATTCACTTATGGGACTATTTAATGGGAACCTTGATAAATTTTTTTTATGAAGATGATGAACTTATTCAAGGATTTCATTTTAACAAGTCACGAGCATTGTTTGTGTTTGTATCTAAGTGAAGCACATTAGACCTTTAAGTTGGAGTGCATGTGTATGAATTACAATATAAGTAATATATAATTGTAATAATTTTAATGGAATTATTAAATGTGGGGAAGTACTCTGGGGTTTTACTTGGAATGAACACACGGGAAATCTCTGGATTAATTCCCAAAGATTCAAGAAGAAAATAGGTATGCTTGGGGTTTAGGTCACATTTCCAACAAAATTGTTGAATCCTATGCCTTATATTAGGTTTTGAGGAAAATTATGAATTTGAGAATTTAGGAGGTTATTATTTTTGGTGATTCCTTTAATATAATTCACCATTTATATTCAGGATATCTCCCTTCAAATTCCAAGTTAATTCATATTTTCGAGTGGATTTATCAGTTGTATCAGTCTATCCCCAAGAAGAAATGTCTCCATGTTCTCATATCAAACAACTTCAAGGCTTATTACATAGTTGATTTGGGGTCAAGCCTAAATCATGGTGAAATTTTGTGGCAGGGGAAAGAGGGGTATGTTCCCCTTCCTCAACAGGGGCAAAAGCTGTGGATGCTTTATAAATTTTGGTTTTTGTTAAGCCAATATTAGCAAATGTACAAGTGAAATTTTGTAGATATTGTGGAATTTTGTTCAAAATCTTCAAGGTCATAATTTTGTAGATGGTCGTTGATACATACTCCATTCCAACCATGTCCACTAGTTTCAACTTACTTATGTAAATCATATATCTAAACTGAGCTTTAGTTCAATATCTTTTAACATGATAGCTATTCTTGATACTTGTAACAAAATAAAAAACTTAATAATTTTAATAAACACCTTTCAACACAATAATAATTGACAAATTTTAACATTTAAAACAAGGTATTTCACTTTAAGGTTATGACCAATCTAGACAAGAATTGGTGTATGAAATCCCTTTGTTTATGGGATAAGAGACTTGCCTCAGGGTAATTATTTGACTTCTAAGTTTATGGAGGTGTACATACCTTACCCCCTATGGATTTGAACTTGTGTGCTCTTACAAGGAAGCACATTTCTTAACCATTAGACTCTCTTTATCTATAGTTACAATTGTATATGAATATAAACCTAATAAATAAAAGAAAATTTACAAATATATTTAATATAGTATTTAAGATCTTTAAATATTAATAGGGATGGTAATAATGATTCCTCTTAACACCTCAAATAAATTTAATTAAGAATGCTAAACAATATCAAAGTTATTCACTCCATTTTTTTATATATAACACTATATCACTCACGAAAAAAATATAAAATTAGTGTTCAAATTAAAAATCCATTTTTTAAATATTCTTACACCAATAAATGTGTTAATTTTTGAATAGATCTTCCAAAGTTTTAATTTAATTATCAATAATTATTAGGTGGATGGTAGAGATGTAACCTCCATGGAATAGCCACATAATATTTTTAGTAGTAGTCAGGACAGGGTTGAGATTTATCTCAAAAGTAGTTATCCCCTTTTGCTTTTCAATTTTTTTTTTTTTTTAAATGCCATATCCACACGTGTCAAATTTAATTTCATTATATATTTAACTCATATATTAATTATTTTTATATTTAAAAGTAATATTAATTGAGATATATTATTAAGTGTCTTGACATCTCTCCACATTTACTAACCATCTAATTTATGGTTGCGCTAGTTGATTATGTGTGAGAAAAAACACACTTCCATGTCATAAATAAGAAATAACAACTTGTTATGTTTTATATAACAACTCCTCTCATTATTATATATATTTAATAAAATAATGAGTCCCATTTTAATATGTTTACATATTGACCCATTTATTTTATAAAATTTTATTTGCTTGCAATGGTATAACCATGTACCTATATTGTATTCCTAGAGACAAATAAAGGAAAAACCAAACAATTTTATTTTTCATTACCTTTAATAACCCATATATTTGAGTATGTTAGTACCTTGCGCATTTTTAACTTTGATCACTTAGTGAAAATATGGTATCCTGATTGTTCGGTATGATGGATAGTTTTACATTAATTGACAAGGTTTCAAGCAGTAACAAACTCTGAATATCAAAGATTATTATATATGCTCACTTCATGAAATATCTAGTATCCTAATACTTCGGTATGATGGAGACTTCTATTTTAATCGATAGGGTTTTAAATAGTAACAAATGGTGAATATCGAAGATTATTATTTATTTTCAGGAAGAAAAAAAGGCTGTTATATTAACAGTTCTGATATATCATCGCTAATATTCAAGTCATTTCTTACATATGTCAGATATAAAACGTAATATGAAATCACCATCAGAAATGCGTTCCATCCCAATACATCAAGGAGGAAATAAACAGAAACCATGAGTACATTACCCATGCGAGCCATATAGCCAGTTTCGAAAAACCAGTGCCAAAAAACCAGAATGAAACCAGACATTTTATAAAAAAATGCCCTCGGAGTCAGGTCCAGTGCATGAGGAGGGCCAGAGTGTGCCGATCATATATGGCAAAACATCATATAGGAGTCGGTGATAGAAGAGCTAAAACAGAGAAAGAGGTCCAATATATAAAAGAGATATTGAAGCAGAGAAAATAAAAGCAGAAGAAAATAGAATGCCCGGCTCGTTTGTAAAAATCAGGCTCGCTTGAAAATATCAAGCTCACTTGATGCAGGTATTATGTCAGAGGAAAAATATGTGAATCCATTAAGGTGGAAGCCCTGTAATGTGAGATCTGAATGGATTAAAAAAAGACAACAATTTTTTTTTAAAATAATGAATCAGCATGCGTGTTACTTTCTCTAAAAATATGATGTAATATACTGGAAGACTAAAACTTTCCAAGAAGATATTTGACCCGCTGCATCCCCCCAAGAATATATCGAAGATTATTATAAATCCTCACTTCACAAAATCCTGGTATCCCTATCTATAGTATGAAAAATCAGCATACCACCTTAAGCTTTATCACCCAATCATTAGTTTACACATGGCAATTGCTGACATGTCAACTGACATATAGCACTTATTTTCATAATTTTGGTGGTCAAAAATGACATTTCTGTGACATGTGTCCTTCACCTGGAAACACCATTTCATCACTTATGTCATATTTTCGTCATCCTCAAAAAAATCTACGATATGCACTCTTCCGATTTGGTTTCTGTTCATCATAACACTGAAATAGTAAATCTCAAACTCTTTCTTTGAAAAAAAAAAACGTGTAACATCGTGATTATAGTATAATAATCATGATTAGTATAATAATTATAATTAATAAAGTAGTAAATTGAAATTATTATTTTAATTAATAAAATTCAAAGTTAATTATCTCTTGATAAATTAGTGGTTTCTGTTTGAAAAATAACATAAATTTAATGTTAATGTCTTTGGGTTATTTTAAAAATTGAGAAAAATCTTGTAATCCTTTTTGCTATATAATAGATAAATGTCATTAATGTCATCTATTGAATTCAATTATTTGTTAAAAGGACCAATTCCATGTTCATTATTCATTATTCATTTCGTGTTTATCATTCATTTTATAATATTTGGCAGGTTAAGATTGTTAGATAGGTCATATACATATAATATTGTTTATAAGTTTGCTAATTTGATCTAATTGATAACAAAATTAAATATGAGTCTATAGAAATTATTCATCCAAATAACTGTTTATTTGAAAAAATTAATTTTTTATGGCTAGTTCAATAATTATTTATTGTAAGAACTATTTTAAAAGATTAAACTTTTATTATTTTATCTTATATTTAATCTTATCTCATTGTTAGTCACTTTAATTGTTTATTAATTTAAACAATCAAGTGCTACATAAATTGTCAACGTAGGGAAGTCTGTTTATTTCAAAGGCAATCACACACTGTATATGCTCAATCTCAAAAGCAATGAAAAGTTGTACTAAAAAAGTACACTAATCACACCTTGCTTCAAACAATCTGAAGTTCTACTTGAGTTACAACAAAGACAATCTTTTTATTGCAGACAATCACCAAAAGAATCTTGGATTACATTAAAAAGATAACAATCTAGGAAGAGAAATCAATCTGCAAAAGAAAAAATCAATTGTGCTATAACAGAGAATATGACCCTATTCCTCAAGTAGGAATCTTCAACACCTGTTTCTGATTACCATGCTTTCAAAAACTCATTCTGTAAACAAGATTACTAATTAAAATAATCCGCAGTTACTTAGGAATGAATTGTATGAAAACAATGCAACAATTAAAGGAAACAGAGTTTCGGCAATAGATAACAGAGTTCCAATACTGTATAAATGATTTCAGCAAACAAATTTTAACAAGGCATAAATGAAAAGAACTGTTAACACACTACGGAAATAAATGGGTGAATTTTGTGAAGAAGGTGGGCCCTTTCCTTCTCACAAGATTCCCCTACAGAAGGAACTAAAATGAAATGCTCAGAACAAGCTTTTATTCTTCTTTCAAAAGTAACATATTACAAAGGATTCACGTCCTTCTCTGTAAGTCTCTTTCAAAATAAACCTTCTGTAGTCTGTAATCCCCTTTAATGCTGATGTCTCCTCTTTTTAAAGAGGAGACATCTATTACACAATTGGTTACATTATAGAATATTTTATTCTTAATCCGATCTGATCTTCTATACTAAAATAGAATATTCTGTTCTTCCATAGAAAAATGTTATTACAATGGTTACGATGGTACTGGCTTCGAGGTGCAATTGTTACGGCCAGTGTAACAGCTCCCTTACTTGTCTTTTCTTGTTGCTGTCGTGCCTGAAATACTGCTTCAGAATCAAAAATCACGGGCTGTTTCAGCAATGGGATTTGTGTACTATGTTGACTATTTTAGCAATGCGGTCTTTAGACAGCCATGATGAATTAACTGCAGTCTTCAAACTATCTCAGCAACTATATATTTTCGATTAATGATTAAATATGAAAGTAATGTAAAATTACATGTAAAATAAGTTAAACATATAGTAAAGAGAAGAACGTTATATACCTTTGGAAGAATGGATGAAAGTGATAATATAGGCTTTAAATATGGACTGGAAAAGAGTGGAATGATAGCAAAATGTATGGTCAAAAAGGTACATTATAGAGTCCTAACACTCATGTTCCCATGATAGTTAGTATTAGATGTAAAATATTCTTAATTTTTAGTTAGATTAGTTTTCTTTTCATTATTCTAGATTAGATATTTAATCAGTTGGATTTTCTTTTAAATTGATTTGAAAATCCTTTAGTGGTAACCAGGCTCACATACTAGTGAGGATCGCCATACCAAACAAGTATAGGTCTAATTAGAACTTTGATTGAGTGATTTATCCACATACTCTGTGAGTAAATTTTCAAAACATGAAACAAAACCGCTTGTAACATTAGGTTCACTACTGAGATCAACTCCTCTTAATAGTCCTCAACATCAACCTTTTTGATCTGGTTCTATCTCATCTTCATTAGAAGGAAATTATAATAAATTTGTAGCTATTGTTATGGTTGGTGTTCAACAACCAAAAATACCTTGGTTATCTTTAGGAGTAGTCTGTGTCCTTGGTATCCAACATGACTTACCTAAACACCCCAAAACATTTCTCCCTATGTTTGATATATATAACAGAGGATCCCCTAAGGATCACATCATTAGTTTCATCCTTGCAATCAATTTAGTGAATGAACAACATGAAGATGTTGTTTGTCACTTTTTCCCTTACACTTTTGAAGGAAAAATATCAATTTGGTATTTTGCATTACCTAAAGGACGAATAACTAATTGGGATGATTTTGAGGATACTTTTACAAAAAAATTCGGTGCTTATAAATCACCAACAAATTTGGTCCTTGAATTTCTTAGAATTAAAATGATTTCAAAAGAAAAAAAAAATATTTTCATTAAATATTCATGACCTTGTTGAATATAATTCATATTGATTCTAGACCTGCAACCATTGTTTTCATTGAATTCTATACTACTTCCCTACCTTCCTCAATAGTTATTTTTTCAGTAGAGTAGGTAAAACCACATTGAATGACACCATGCAAGAGACTCCTCATGTAGAGAAAGAAATGATGAGTATTTTTATTAAAACTCTAGTTGAAGATAAGAGATCCTTTTCGCTTGCTAAGAAAACAATTGCAACTAAACAAACATATGAAAAGAATGACAAAGAAGCCTTAAATATGGAGAGTTTACATAAATTGGTTAAAAATAGTATGAATGATAACATTCATATCAAGAAGAATGTAATAGAAAAATTAACTTCAAATAAATCATCATGGAGACCTTTCGTTAAAAGAAACAATCCACCTCTTGGTAATTAAGTATCTTCTCTTGAAAATGATAATGAAGAAGAAGAAGAAGATGGTGATATGACGATGATGCAAGTAATCAACATATTCCTAATGTAAATATTACATTGGATTTTGTAGAAGGTATAATAGATGATGATGATGAGGACTAACATCCTAAATAAGTCAGTGCCACACAAACAAGAAGTAAGTGTCCTACATATAATATTGCAAATCTATCTTCTTCCTCTTCACCAAAGAAGTCTCAACCTTCATACAAGAAAATAATTGGGACTATGATAATTTGTGATAAAAATTAATATGATATCATTGAAGGTATGAAGAGAACTTAGGTAAACAATTCCTTTTATGAGTTGTCAAAGTTTTAAAAAATAGAAATATAAATTACTTAAAGCTTTAGAGCATAATGTTTTTGAAAATAAAATAGCCCCAGTTGCAAGTTAAGATAAGGGAAAGCATGTCCAAATCCTTCTTCAACTCAAGATACGCATATTAGTGCAAATGTTGTATTAATACGAGATAAATCTGATTCTCATACATCACCTTTTCTTTTAAATTTTGAAATATTTAACTGAAAGGTTCATAACTGTTTTCTTCATGAAATATAATACCATACTTTGTGTGTTAAAAAAAAATGGTAAACCAAAGAAATCCACTATAGTGTTAGTAAAATTGGATAGATTAAAAGTTAGGGTAGTAGGTGAACTAAAAGATGTGTTAATTTGATTATCTTCTAACCCAAAGGTTCATCAAATAATTGATATTTTTTTCGATATTCTAGAATCATATGGATTTCTTTTAAGTAGAGGTTGGGCACAAAAACTAAATTGTTATTTTACAATAGGATGGTCACATCTATGACTAATATACAAAGGTAGGACAAATCAAATATATTATTAGAATGAGAAAAACTCATGAAACATATTGTTACAAAATTTGATGATCATAATGAACCAACTATGTTTGCAATCTCTATATTGGGAAACTATTGTGTTGATTATTTTTGGAAATTATTTTATAATATAATCACCATATATAGATTCACCAAGTTATTCTAAGAATTTTAATTTTTCTCATACTAATTTTGCTAAATTTACAAATTGTAATTCATATGAGTTAGAAATAGATAAAAATACTGAGCTTTGGTCTCCTTTTTATGTTTAAAAATTTAATGAAGCTGCAAAATCTAGTTGTATTCTTCAATATCCTAGCGGAAATATAACTATGTTGGCTTGTGGGTTATAATTTCAATGTACAAATAATGTTTTCACCAATTTAGTCGAAGGTCTTTATTTTTTCTTAGACTAATTTTGCTAAATGTATAAATTGTAATTCAAATGAGTTAGAAATAGATGTAAATATTGAGTTTTAGTCTTTTCAAAATCTAATTAAGGTGCAAGAGTTGGTTGTATTCTTCAAGATCCTAATGGAAATAGAACTATGTTGGCATGCAGATTAAAATTTCAATGTACAAATAATGTTGCAGAATAAGAAGCTTTAATCCAAGGTTTGAGGAAATCCAAATTCATCAAAGTCTCTAGTGATTATGAGATTGTACTAAAACATGTAAGGAATAATATTCATTGTATCTCCAATCATCTCAAGAATTATCAACAAAAAGTATGAGATTTGATTTATTACTTTGATGATTTTAACATTATTTCTATACACAAAGCTTAGAATTCTAATATTGATTTGCTTTACAAAGTTGTTTCTAGATTGTTTCCATAAGAATATTTTTCCCTTGATACACTTTCGATCGAATTATTACTAAGGCCTTTCATTCATGATAATATAACTAAATTTAAAATTTTTAATGATGATCATCATATTTTGAATTCCATCGAACAAGAAGGTACTTGTAAATATTATATTAAATAAATAAACTTCTCTCGAATTCCAAAACAAATGTTGAAATTTTGATACCTAAATTAGTGGTGAGATTAGAATATTTTTATGATTTCCAAAATAGATTTTGATCTAGAAACTATTGTGGATATTCCACTGGACAAATAATCACAACAGATATGATAAAATTATATTTGAAATTTGAAATTCTACACTGTTACAATTCTATTTATTTTTAGATTTCTAAATTTGTAGATTATTGTTAATAGTGTATGCATACTAATTAAAATTATGTAGAAATAGAGAACAACGAAATAAAATCTCACAAACACATTTGCCACAAGATGTGATTTGGGAAAACCTTTCGTGAGAAAAGCCCATTAGGAAGGTGAGGCTACTCTGCTCTCTTTCTCTGAATATAAAATGGTTTTGAGTACAAATAAGTATGGCCTATGTCTCGTGGGCTACTACAATGCAAAAATCCTCTCTTTTTTCTCTATCTCCTACCCCTCTTGACTAATTTTTTTCTCAACCATAGAACAAATGCACTCAAAAGAATGGAACCCCTTTTCCTCGTAGTGGTTTAGTTATAACTATGATAGCCTACTAGTGGTTACGTTTGACTACCTCAACTCTTAAACAATGTTACAATATAGACACTTCTAGAGTCTTCGTCATCATAATCACATGGCTAGCCCCTTTCATGAATAATTGTGGCTGACATGGCATCCTCTCGAATAATGGTGGTGAAAATAGAAAGGTCAATTTCTGAGTCACATGAATTTCACAAACAGACTCTAATTGGCATGATTCCTGTGCCATTGGAAAGGTCTCTATGTGTAGAATAGGCTAAAATATTTTATGCAAAAGTGAAAAAAAAATTACCTTTAAAAAACATTGTTTGATGCCTCAAAACACTCTTGGAAGGTTTCAGACCCTATTTTTCCAAACTGGGTCATACTGGTAAAAAATGGTCCCGTGAGTTGATTCCTTCGCTTTTTCCACTCTGAAAGCATCAAGATGGATGAAAAGAAATATAATTATACAATCCAGATCATATTTAAAGGACTTCCTAATTGTAAAACAAATAGATTTGCTATGAAAATTTAAATCATTAATTTAGGAATTTATGGGAATCCTCAAAATTTCAATCATGGAATATAATTCATAGCTTTTGAATGAGCTTATTTTATACACTTTTTAAAAAATACAAGGACATATTTGCATGGAATTACAATGATTTGAAAACATATGATACTTTGATCATTCAACATGTAATTCTATTTCACGATCCTGCGTAACTCCCTACAACCCCTAATACCCCCTACTCCCAATAAGGTTTACCTCATGGCTTCTGCATCTATGGGAGGCCAGAGCTTCCCTCCCTCCTCATCTTGTAATTTTAATCTCTCTTCTGAAGTTGTTTTGTTAAGAAATCCGGTCCAAACTATTCTAAAGGGTATCTGGTCTAAATCAGATAAATTTGTGAATAAACTTGAGAATATTGGAAAGGTTCAGGTCAATCCTACAAAATTTGGATCCTCAGCCATTAGTCTAGCTAAAATAGGATTGGTGGTTTAGTTCATGCGGATCTAGCCATCATAAAGAACTATATGCCAATGGGTTGATGGAAATTGAAATCTTATTATCAAAGGGTAGATCAAAAGTGTTTTTTTGGGAAAGGCTTCTGCAAATTCTTCTTCGAGGAAGACAAAAATTTCATATTCAGGAGCAAATCTGATTTCTCGGGAGCCCAAGGATTTTATTTAGATAGATGGAAATTGGACTTCAACCCTAAAAATGATGTTCTTTCAGTGGTTCTTGTTTGGGTGAATATGTCACATCTTCCACTTCATTGGTGGGATGAAGAATCTCTTCGAAATATTGGAAATGCCCTTGGAAAATATATCGAAAAAGTAGAGGAAAGAGAATTAATGTATGCTTGTGTAGGAATATGTGTTGAAGTTAATTTTTAAAAATGATTTCTTGAAGTTGTCTAGCTCCCATTAGATGGCTAGTCTTCCGTTCAACATGTAGATTATGATCAAATCCCCTTTAAGTGTTGCTTCAACCATGAATATGGGAAATTATCCAGGAAATTTCCTAAGAAGGAAGGAATTCCTACCTCTTAAGAAGAATAATGGAAATGATAGACCCAGAGAGAGAGGAAAAGTAAATCTCATCAAAACCTTGATCATGGCCAAGGGAAAGAGGCTCACCAACCTCCTCCTCCCCCTCGTAAAAATCATAATGCAATGATAGGATGAGAAGAAAAATAGTCTTCATCCGGAAAATCCATTTGTGGTTATAAAAGCTTAATAAGTTGAGAGAAAATCTCAACACCTTTTGTATTTAAGTATGAGGGGTTTTCGCAGTGTATTATATTATATTCATTTCACTAGTTTCAATCCCACTTCTTCACCCCTGTGAGCATCACCCGATTCAATGAGTGCTAAGTGGACTATTAAAAAATCATAATAAATTAGTCAGTTACGACTACCTCTCATGGAAATGGTCATAGATGAATGAATTAATTAACGCAGTTGAATCCCACAAATGATATCTAATCTCAACACCCTCAAGAAAAAACTTAAGAAAATGAACATCAAAAGCTAGATGATAATATGGACATAGAAAGGATCCCTGATCTCAAATATGTCTCAGCAATCCAAATGCAGACTGAGCCCCAAAAATTATAGGACGAAGAAGGATATGAATCCCCAAAGGAAAGGATAGATCCTCAAGAAAAAACCATCCCAAATAAGGAAAAGTCAGAACTATAAGCTGAGATAGAAGCAATGAGAACCAATTCATCACCGAAAGTTGGAATAAAATCAAGTAGAGAAGTGTGACAATGTAACAACCCTGGGTTAAAAAGTTCATGTAATAAAGTTAATAAAGGAAAAATAAGAACAAGGTAATGGGACACGTATTCCAAACTGAATGTTGGGTAAAACATCCTAGTGGGTGTTCATTTGGTTTATTATGGCTAAGGGGAAATTGGCAAAGGTAATGGCAAAGGATTTGAAAAGGAAAATAGAAATTAATTGAAATTTAATCTATGAACATAATGAAAAATAGGAGAAAAGGAAGGTGAAAGTTCATAGGTTGCATGTGAGGATGAAATTGAAATAAAATAGATGAAAATAAAGAAAATAGAGGCCTCAATAATAAAAATTCTTATGAGGATCAATTCACGACTTTTGGCTAGTTAATCTTTTGTCAGTTCAATTCTGGAGCTCTCTCTCTATTCTCTCTCTCTCATACTTTTGCACACTTAGAGAATTCTTGGAGCACTCTAGAATTAGAGAAGGGAAGGCAAAGGATGGAAAAGAAATCAAAGGGACACAAGGATCAAGCAAGGAAGAGTTGGATCAAGCGGCTATAACGATATTACTCGCAAGTATTGAGTTGCATGTATGATTTCTTTTCTAGTTTTGTCATGCATGGTACATGCATGCATGTCTTTGGTTCTCTTGTTGTCATTGACATGGGTTTTTCCAGGTGTGATAGTGGTTTCATCCTTGCCTTTCCATTTTTGGATAGCCATGGTGTGATGGGGTTCTTTCATTTGGTTGAGCTAGATTTCCAAATGGTTTTGGAACCGAGTGAGGTGTTCTCAGGAAAATTCCCAAGGGCCTAGGAATCCCTTGACTGGTAATGGAATGATACATGGTAAAGAATGAGGGTGGAGATGGATCTATCAAGCCATGGCTCCCTATTCTCATTGATCACAATAGCAAGCTGCTCATTTAGGGTTAGTTGATCAACAAGCTCAACTTCCCTTTGCCTCTCTAGAGCTAGAGCTCTTTTCAACCCTCTAGTTCTAGGTTTCTTCCTTGGTGCTTGTTCCTCTTCATCATCAAGTAATCCATACTTATCCAATGTTTCATCTAGCATGTATTTGGATTTTTTTTCCTCCCTTTGAGCAGTGAAATACTTGACCTCATCAATTACCTGCTTAGTCTTCAATTTCTCAATCTCTTGCTCAAGAAATTTTATGACATATATGGCCCTGTCAAGATTATTTTGGAGCTCCTTAATCTTTACATCCTTACCGTTGATAGTTACATTAGTGATTTTTTCATTTTCATCACCATCTATGTCAACAAGTTGAGATTCTTGTTATGTTTCATGAGTGTCCTCCTCATCATGAATGATTGGCACAATGACCTTCTCTTTACCTTTATCCACCTGATTTGTTGATGTAGAAGGCATGGCCCCTTCCACTCCATGTGGAGTAAACACATGCCTATGGCCTCTCTGGTAGGTTTTGGCAATGGCTCAACCTCAACCATATTATACCATTTAGGCTCAATGTCCTCAATCCTGTTAGGTGACCCAAAATCATGATGAGACGGGGATGAAGAGGGTGAAGGGGATTTATCTGATGATGATGAATGTGCCATGGGCTGAAATGGAGGGATGGAAGTGGATGGCTAGGATGATGAAGGGACATTTTGTGCACGCTGAGTGGATGGTGCATTGAAAATATCATTAGCTATGAAGGTGCTCCATGCAATATTTAGTTGATTGAGATGGTGGAGGACTATGATTTTTATGATGGAATGATGAAATATACTTCTCATTTGTTGTTCATAATCCTTCTTCTGGGAAATGTATGCCATCTTCTCTATACTCCAGAAAATAAAATAAGGTATGTTAAGCATCCTTACCCTAGTGAAATGCATTAAGATTCAAATGTGATAGGAATAGAGACTTGAAAATATGCCTTCACATGAAAATTATTTCATGATGATCTTCATCATTGGGGCATATTTGTCTAGGACATGAGAAAAAGGAAAGAACCTCTTTGTTTGATTTTGGTGTCTTGGTTTTAGGAAGAAGTCAAAGTCTCATTTCTTCAACTTACCTTTCTTGAACCACTTCTCCCCAACATTTTGGATCCTGGTGGCATCTAAAATACTAGCAGTGGATAGAGTAAAAGTGACACAAGCTAATGTAACTTGGTTGTCATGGAGTCTGGATATGAAAAGTCTAGTCAACAAAGGATGGTGTTGTACCCTCTAAATTTTCTCACAAAAATCATAACAACCAACATGTTTGAAGCATGTCACAGTCAATGGAGAAGCCAAGAGTTCCCTAGTGTTGGTAGGTTCAAGTCTGAGCACTCTTCCTCCTTTATGTGGCATCCTCACCTCTGTTTCCTCTCCTTCACTGAATGATGTGTATTCTTCCTCTGTTACCATGGTGTTTTTGTCAAAACCCTAGGGATTAGGAAAGGGAAATGGGAAAGGGAAAATTAGGGAGATATTTGTTAGGGATATGTGAAATGGGGAGGGAATAGGGAGTAGTAATATGATAGATTTAGGATAGGGATTTAGGGATTGGGAGCCTAGGTAGATGTAACACCTAGGGCTTATGGTTTTAGGAGAAAGTTATAGGAAAAGGGAATTTTGAAAATAAGGGGTTTGGGAATGGTTTTTTATAAGTGTAGAAAGGATGCAAAGGGTAAGGGAGTGAATTTTGGGATTTTTCACAAGTGTAATGGGATACTAGGATTTTTCCTCAATTTAAACACGAAATCACAACCTCAATTTACAAGACTTCAACACATAAAATTATTAAAATGGTTTTTCATGGCATGAGCATCTTACTAGTTTGCTGGAGGTCAATGACTAAGTTTGTGGAGCTTTGAAAACAATTTCTCACCACTTGGAAACTTTCTAGGGCTTGTTGGTCATCTGCGCCCTTGACTGGTTATTTGCACCCTTTCCTACACAAGTGCATCCTCGCCTACACATTTTCACCCTGTGATGAGTATTTGTGCCCTTGTTTCAGCTTTTGCGCCCTCCCTTCAGCATTTGCGCCCTGCGTTTAGAATTTGCACCCTGAACTCAGCTCTTTTGCCAATTTCGCTCAGAAATTTGGTCTCTTGGAGTGCTTTCTTGATGTTTGGAGGTGGAAAATGAATTCGAATTGATGTCAATGAGTTATAAATAGCTAAGTGAATTTAAATTTGAATTGAAAAACCCACTTTTCTAATGTCTCATTTCAATTTTTTGAAAACTTTTGTTGATTACCCTTTCATCTGATTTTTCTTCCTTGCAGGATGATGTTGTTGGTGTTCGACACTTTTCACTTTCAGTTTGGCATATGTGATTTGAGTTGGAAGCTAGAGACAGAAATTATAACATATAGGAAGCTTAAAATTACATAAAAAATGAAATAAATTAAAACTCTTTTTTTGAATAAAATTACATATTAGTATGAAAATCATACTTTAAAACCAAAATTACAACTTTAAAAATGATATTTACATGTTGATAATCCTCTGAAAATGATAATGAAATGTTTATTGAGTCACTTTCACACCTTTTTCTGACCTTATTCAGCTGAAATGGTGCGTTTTGGATCTTGAAAAATGAAACCTAATGACCTAATGGGACCTTGAATGACCTAACTCCGTGGTTGACTTTGAATAACATAAGACATAGTGAAATGAGATATTCAAAAGTGTTTTAATGCTCAGCAAGACATGAAAGTGGGCCAGCAAATGTGAAATATTGAGGGAGAGTGGGGTGTTATGACTTGGGCTACCATTAGTGAATCAATTTTTTGCATGACCTAATGGAATGATAAAAATATTATGAGTGGGACCCCTAAAATGAATATATAAAAGAGAAATTTTGATCACTGATGGAAGAATGTATATTATGACACTAAAATCAGCCTTATTGGGGATGGAAGCTCCTTGGACATGTAAATAACACCATAGGCCAAGTGCCTAACCATTGGGACAATACGGTCAAAAAACTCAAACTGAAATGCATGACTAAATACTGACTAAAAAAACTTACTAAACTTATTGATGACAACATATCACTGAGACTTGAGGGCTTCAAATCCCGATGCCAACCACTTGCATACTGAAGACATATGTATAATCATGTGAAGTGATCCTTCTAGTGTAATCAATCTAGAAGATGGCTACTTACATAAATTCTTCTCTCATTTTCCTTGAGTGGAAGGAAAAACAAAAACTAGGCCACTCCAAGTGTCTCTGAACATGTGCTTTTGGTCCATGAAAACAAGAAAATACATATTTCTTGCTAACTGTAGCAAATCAGTAAAAGGATCTTCAAAAATATGAAATGTTACCTTGTCTTGAGATTCAGCAAAAACACAAGCACACTCTTCATTTTGATCTAAAATAACACTTGGTTGTTGATCCATAGGAGAGCACAGGGAAGTATGACTTTCTGATATCTGAGTGTTGGCTACAAATTATTGAAGCATGGGAAACTCTAACTCTATCACTTGCATGTTGTCTCTCTTAGGCTCATACTCCTCAAATTCATATTCTAAATCATCTCTGAACAAAAAACATCTTCAAGATTGTTAAACATGACAACCCTATCTTCTTCATGAAAGTAAACAACATATGTTAGCTGATCTCCTTGCAGAAAATAATCATAAAAAATTGGTTGAATCACAATAACTTCCAGTATGGCTTCATTGGTCTCATGAATATCATCATTCAGACCCATAATTTCATTTTCAATAATGGAAGATGCCTCACTCACACATTCTTGACTGTGTGAACACTGTAAAAGCTACAAATCTACATTCGCTTGGGCTATAACATGATTTTTCAGGAGCGGATCTATTTCATCTTTGGACAATGGAGAAAAATGAGTTTTAAAGAAATTTACATTGATTTGGTGATTTTCATTTTTAGGATCGTGAATTGGCACTTCTCTTTCTTGGTCCCAGTCTATCTCATCTAAGGAGGGAGCTATTGATTCTATTTGGTGATGAAAAAGGATCTCATGCAAAGGCTCAAGGATTTCTTCATCCAAGGAGGAAACTGCTGATTCTTGTTGGGAAGAAAAATAATGAAGGGATTCTATGATCTCATCATCTAGACACTCTTCATCCCCATACAAATTTTTAACAAACTTAATGAAATTATCAGAGATCTAACAACAACTATCAATCATAGACAGGGAAGGATTGGAGCTTTGATAATGTTGAAAGAAAATTGAATGAAATTCCTTTATAGAATATAAACTAGTAGATGGTAGACTCTCATACCATGATCTCGATTTTTCCTGCAAGGTATCCACAAACATCTTCATTAAACAATCTTAAGGAAACTCAATATTTAGTCCGTGAATATGCAAATGAAATTTGACCAAATTCAAACTAGCATCTTCATCGTCTTTACCCTTAAACTTTGACAGGAGACTACGGTTCGAAAAACTAGGAATATAAGCTTGATTCATAGGAGCATAACTTCTAGCAATAAAATCCATTTTGACAACAGTGAGTTCACCAATAATATCTTCAAACTACCAGTCCTTGAAAAGTGGAGTCATCATGAAAATTATGAACCTTTGGATTCTTCGACACTAGATTATCCAAGTGAATGGTTGAGCCTTCATTTGCATCTGATCGTTGTCCACCATCAGTAATCAGATCTAAACTTTGTCGTTCTTTCCCAGGGAAGATATTGTTCTTTCGTACCCGACAATGATGCCAGAATGTTATCACTCCACTAGATTCCTAAGGTTGAAGAAGGAATCCCAACATAGGTAACCACAGACCAAACTTTTAGCTTGGTAGCTATCCCTACCAAGTCAGAGAGGGCTCTCTCCACAAATTCAAAGCCAATAGGGCTAGAGGAATTAGGGTTTTTAGGCTAGATAATGAGTGCAGGGGTTGTTTGATTTGATTTTTTTGGGTTTCACTGGATGAAGAAATTAGGTCAAGGGAGCTAGGTCAGGGAAAATGAGATAGGGTTGTAGGGATTCAATGGGGAAAGGTAGTCATAAGGCTTACCACTTAAAGATGATTGTGATGAGATGGTTTTGAGACTGAGGAGAAGCTAGGAAGAGCATGGGAGATGTATTCTTCCTAAACAGAGGAAAATGGACAAACTATGATAAATTCCATAAAACAAAGCATGATAAAACATGTGTTCTGCCTTTCAACTTGAAATAAATCATACAAAAGAGATGAAATGAACATGAATACAAAAAATTATAACATATGAAACTGAAGGAAAAAAAATGATAAACATCATACCACATGTATCCCAAAATATAGCTGCAACTCTTCTTTATTAACTGGCAAAAACTTAGTACAATAGTTCCTTGATCAACAAGCTAACATCCAAACCGATTCCAACCCTTGCTAAGAATGAAGAAAGAGACTAAATAGACATCAAAAAATCATCACTCGTCCTCAGAGGTCGAATCCATGAGGTGAGTAAAAGATCCACAAGATACTGAACTGAAAGTTGGAGTATAGGATGGTGCAAGTGACTCACTCCTCATTACATTCAACTGATTCATTATGACTCAATGATGAATTTTATGCAACGAATCTACCCCTAGGTATCTTATCCTTGACATAATTACATTTACCATGATGAATTACATAATTAGAAACATGATTTCTTGAAGAAAAGACAAAATTTTAGAGAAACTTAGAAAAAATCAGCAAATTGGTCATTTGTGCTCTCTATTGTGGATTTGTGCCCTGACAGTGTCATTTGCGCCCTCCATGTTCAAGGCCACTTTTGGCTGACCTACAGGTGTCAAAATCAGGCCCAAGATGGCTTGTTGGAAAGCCCTGCCTATCCTCTTTCTAAATATGCCTCAAGTTCTAAAATTGAAGGTCATTTCCCCCCTCCAAAAATCATTCTCCCAACATTGGTATTTGCGCAAGGTCAAAAAAGGGGCAGAAAGGTGATTAGGAAAACTGCAAACCAAGGCTGGAAACATGGTTTTTTGAGATGAATTGGTTATTAGGAATCCAATGGTGCCTTTATTTCCCTCAAAAAGTGCCCCAATTATTTGTGTAGTGCCTAGGGCGTTGCGCAAATGCCTAATTTTCTGCTAAATGTATGTCCCAAAAAACACAAAAATTTCCATATTTTGAAAAAAAAATAGGAAATGCCTCAAAATTTTTGCAATGGATGATGATGATGTGTCTAATCTTGGAGGGAAGCCTCAGAAATAATTTCCAATTTATTCTTCTCTTCCATGGTCAAATCTTCAATTTTTGCATTGGCACTTTTGAGCTTGGCCAATGCAATTTTCTCCTTCAGTGCATGGTGTTTGACTTTCCTTTTCAATGGGTTATTATCCTTATTTTCCTTTGCTAGAAGCTTCTCCAAGTGTCGATTGGATCTATCAAGCCATGAATTCCTATTCTCACTGATCATAATATCAAGCTGCTCATTTAGGGTTAGCTGATCAACAAGCTTAGCTTCCCTTTTCCTCTCTAGAGCTAGAGCTCTTTTAGCCCTCTAGTTCTAGGTTTATTCCTTGGTGCTTGTTCCTCTTCATCATCAAGTAAGCCATACTTCTCCAATGTTTCATCTAGCATTACTTTGGCTTTTTCTGCCTCCATTTGAGCAGTGAAATACTTGACCTCATCAATTACCTGCTTATTATTCAATTTCTCATTCTCTTGCTCAAGAAAGTTTATGACATATATGGCCCTGTCAACGTTAGTTTGGAGTTCCTTAATATTGAAATCCTTACCTTTGATAGGTGCATTAGTGATTTTGTCATTGTCATCCTCATCTAGGTCAACAAGTTGACTTTCTTGTTCTGTTTCATGAGTGTCCTCATCATGAATGATTGGCTCAATGACCTTCTCCTTGCCTTTGTCCACCTACTTTGTTGATGTAGAAGGCATGGCCCCTTCCACTCCATGTGGAGAAAACACATACATGTGGCCTCTCTGGTAGGTTTTGGCAATGGCTTAACCTCAACCATATTAGCCCATTTAGGCTCAATGTCCTCAATCCTGTTAGGTGACCCAAAATCATGATGAGATGGGGATGAAGGAGGTGAAGGGGATTGATTTGATGGTAATGAATGTGCCATGGGATGAGATCGAGGGATGGAAGTGGATGGCTAGGATGATGAAGGGACATTTTGTGCATGCTGAGTGGATGTCACATTGAAAATATCATTATCTATGAAGGTGCTCCATGCAATGTTTAGTTGATTGAGATGGTGGAGGACTATGATTTTTATGAGGGAATGATGAAATAGAATTCTCATTTTATGTTCATACTCCTTCTTTTGGGCAATGTATACCATCTTCTCTATACACTGGAAAATATAATAAGGTATGTTAAGCATCCTTACCCTAGTGAAATGCATTAAGATTCGGATGTGATAGGAATAGAGCCTTGAAAATCTCCCTTCACATGAAAAGTATTTCATGATTATCTTCATCATTGGGGCATATATGTCTAGGAGGTGAGAAAAAGGAAAGAACCTCTTTGTTTGATTTTGGTGTATTGATTTTAGGAAGAAGTCAAAGTCTTGTTTCTTCAACTTACCTTTCTTGAACCACTTTTCCCCAACATTTGGGATCCCAGTGGCATATGAAATACTGGCAGTGGATAGAGTAAAAGTGACACCAGCTAACGTAACTTGGTTGTCATGGAGTCCGGATATGAAAGTCTAGTCAGCATGGGATGGCGTTGGACCCTCTGAATTTTCTCACAAAAATCATAACAACCAACATGTTTGAAGCATGTCATAGTAAATGGAGAAGCCAAGAGTTCCCTAGTGTTGGTAGGTTCAAGTCTAAGCACTCTTACTCCTTTATGTGGCCTCCTCACCTTTGTTTCCTCTCCTTCACTGAATGATGTGTATTCTTCCTCTGTTGCCATGGTGTTTTTGTCAAAACCTTAGGGATTAGGAGACATAAATGGGAAAGGGAAATGGTAATAGGTAAATAGGAAAGGGAAAATGAGGGAGATATTCGTTAGGGATATGTGAAATGGAGAGGGGATAGGGAGTAGTAATATGATAGATTTAGGATAGAGATTTAGGGATTGGGAGCCTAGGTAGATGTAACACCTAGGGCTTAGGGTTTTAGGAGAAAGCTATAGGAAAAGGGAATTTTTTAAATGAGGGGTTTGGGAATGGTTTTTTATAAGTGTAGAAAGGATGGAAAGGGTAAGGGAGTGAATTTTGGGATTTTTCACTAGTGTAATGGGATACTAGGGTTTTTGCTCAATTTAAACACCAAATCACAACCTCAATTTACAAGACTTCAAAACATAAAATTATGAAAATGGTTTTTCATGGCATGAGCATCTTACTGGTTTGTTGGAGGTCAATGACTGAGTTGGTGGAGATTTTAAGACAATTTCTCACCACTTTTACACTTTCTAGGGCTTGCTGTCATTTGCGCCATGAACAATGCATTTGTGCCCTTGACTACACATTTTCACACTTGCTTACACATTTGCGCCCTCTGCTAAGTATCTGCGCCCTTGTTTCAGCGTTTGCGCCCTGCCTTTAGCATTTTCACCCTAAACTCGGCTCTTTTGCCAATTTCACTCAGAAATTCAATAATTTGGTCTCTTGGAGTGCTTGCTTGGTGTTTGGATGGGGAAAATTAATTTTAATTGATGTCAATGAGTTATAAATAGCTAAGTGAATTTAAATTTGAATTGAAAAACCCACTTTTTGATGTCTCATTTCACTTTTTTGAAAACTTTTGTTGATTACCCTTTCATCTAATTTTTCTTCATTGCAGGATGATGTTTTTGGTGTTTGACACTTTTCACTTTCAGTTTGGCATATGTGATTTGACTTGGAATATAGAGACAGAAGTTATTACATATGGGAAGCATAAAATTACATTAAAAGTTAAATAAATTAAAACTCTATTTTTTGGATAAAATTACATATTAGTATGAAAATCATACTTTAAAACCAAAATTACAACTTTAAAAATGATATTTACATGTTGATAATCATCTGCAGATGATAATGAAATTTTCATTGAGTCACTCTCACACCTTTTGTTGACCTTATTGAGATGAAATGGTGAATTTTGGATCTTGAAAAATGAAACTTAATGACCTAATGGGACCTTGAATGACTTGACTCCATGGTTGACTTTGACTAACATAAGACATAGTGAAATGAGCTTTTCAAAAGTGTTTTAATGCTCAGCAAAACATGAAGGTGGGCCAAAAAATGTGAAATTTTTAGGGAGAGTGAGGTGTTATGACTTGGGCTACCATCAGTTTATCAATGTTTTGCATGACCTAATGGAATGATAAAAAAAAATTGAGTGGTACCCCTAAAATGAATATATAAAAGAGTAATTTTGATCACTGATGGTAGAATGCAGATTCTGACACTAACATGTTCAACACTTGGACTAGATGGTGAGAAGGTGTTTTTCATGCATGCAAGAAGGTTGTATATGTGCTTGATGTGTATGCATGGTGGTGGTAATTTCTGGAGTTGTGTTGACATGTAGAAGTTGATGATGTGGTTGCTGGGATATGTTTTTCATGAATGCATGTCGAGTGTATATGAATTTGTTATGCATGTCAGTGTCTATATGTTGTTATGCATGCATTGTTATGTTCATGGTTGTCGTGCATGAGTTAATGGTATGCAGTTGTTATTTTCATGCATGATGTCGATTTATTGATATTATTATCAATATATATGAATCATCCTAATCTGGTTGACCTTGCAGATGAGATATCATCCCCTCAACTATATTGAGGTATGTTGGTTATGTTTATATTTTTGTTTAGTTGACATGGTATACTTGCAGGAAGAAGAAGATCAAACATGAATAGAAAAATAGTGGATTATAGTTCATGAGACTCTCCCTACATATCATATGAGAAACATGGTGATGAGTACTTCCTTCACATAGAAGATAGTTTGAGAATTTTGAAGGCAGAAATAAGAAGTTACAAGGAAAATAATGGCACAATCATTCATTCACAAGAGAAACTTGTCAGGGAACAACAAAAACAAGAAAAGGTTAATGCGGTTATCCTTTAGAGTCTGTCAGACTTGTAGAGACAAGGGATTCTTAGAGTTAGTCATCGATGGGAGGGACTAGTGGAGCTTATGATAGCAGGTCTCATGATGGGCACAAGTCGAACATGGATGATACCATCAGGTAGGGAAGATTCTTGGATACACCTGATAGGAGAGGCAGTAGGTATGGACTTTATTCTAGTTATGGTCTGGACATGTATCATGGTCATCATTGCTATCATCCTTACAAGAGGAATGACAGGGGATATTTCATAGATGATTTCGATAAAGCCAAGCCATCTACATTTGATAGAGAGCCAAAGAAGCTTGAGCATGTAGAGGAATGGTTGCTTGGAATGAATAAGTTCTTCGAGTTTCATGATTGCATAGAAAATATGAAGGCCATGATATCTATTTTCATCTTCGAAGGGAAAGCATAAATATGATGGGAAGATGTGAATCATGTCAGAGAAATCAGATAGAGGATTTTAGTTGGCATGAGTTCAAAAAGGTTCTTAGAAAGAATTAATTGTTAGAGAGGTACTATGACAGTAAGGCCAAGGAGTTCTATGAGCCGAAGATGGGATCGATGACAAATGAGGAGTAAACGATTAAGTTCCTAGAATTTTTGAGGTATATACAATATATTAAGGATGAGAAGGAAAAGTTTAGATATTTTTCATTGGATTACCATTAGAATTTAAAGATTGGATTGATTATTATGAGCCTTAATCACTCGAATAAGTCATTGGGAAATTTAAACACTATTATTAGCAATTGAAGCGTAATACAAAGTTTGAGCAAGGTTTGAAAGGGAAAGAAAAGAATAAAGGTAAATGGCCATCGAAGTGAACAAGACGTCAAGATGCAGGTGAGAAAGAGAATGGTGTTCCTTGCAAGAAGTTTAATTTAGTTGGAAAGGGGCATGGGTCACATCTTAGATGGAAATAGAATAAAGGTGATGCTAAGGGAGAACTGCAATGTTGGATATGTGGAAAAGAGAATCTCAGGAGGGATATATCATTGTATCAAGGTGGTAGGCCTCATATCTATAGTGCACAAGAAGCACAAATAGTTGGGGATGTTGGACAGATCATTCCTCGGATCTATGTAGCATTGGATAACAGGCAGGCAGATAATCATGAATCTATTATCGAGATGGATGGTAAGCTTTGTGATCTTTTTGTTTCTATTTTGATTGACCCTAGATATAATTATAGTTATGTTAACCCCGACCTAGTGGATAAATGTGGTTTCAATAAAGAAGTGGATGCAGAGTCTTGGTTAGTGTAGTTGGCTAAATGTACTAAGAAAATAGTTCACCACTGGGTAAGAGCTTGTGCATTTGAGTTGAATGGCATGCCTGCATAAAAAAATCTACTTTTACTTTCATTGGGATCATATAGTATGCTTATGGGTATGGATTGGTTTTATATTCATAGGACTAAGGTCGATTTTTATGAAAATTCCATTGAGTGCTTAGATGAAAATGGAGAATAAAGAATCTTGGAGGGTAAGAAGAAGGCTACATCAGTTAGAATGGTTACATTTATGTAGGAAAAGCGCAGTTGCAGGCAAGGGTGTGTATTGTTTGCAGTACATATATCTAGTGATAAAGGTAAGGATGTTGAAGATGTGGATGCCTTGAAGAAGTATTTGGTCTTGCAACAGTTTCAGAATGTATTCCCAGCAAATACTTCAGAGTTACCATCTTACATGGAAGTGGAATTTTCTATTGAGCTGGTACCAGGGGCAATATCAATGTTAAAGGCACCTTATAGGATGAGCACACGAGGGTTAGTGGAATTGAAGTTGCAATTGAATAGAATGATTGAAAAATGATACATAAGGAAAAGTGTATTGCCTTGGGGTGCACCAGTGTTGTTTGTAAATAAAAAGGATCATATTTTCAGGTTATGCATTGATTACAATCGGTTGAACAAGTTAACCATCAAGAACAGTTACCCATTGTCGAGGATTGATGACTTGTTTGACCAGTTGAAGGGAGAAGCAGGGTTCTTGAAGATTGAATTGAGATTAGGATATCATCGGGTACACATTAAAGAAGAGGACATCTAGAAGACTGCTTTCCGGAACAAGTATGGGCATTATGAGTTTTTTGTAATTCCATTTGAGTTGACTAATGCTCCAGCTACTTTCATGTGCTTTATGAATAGTGTGTTGCATCCTTATCTAGACAAGTTCTTTATTGTATTCATTGATGATATATTGATATATTTATATATTCTAAGAATGAGGAAGATCATGCCGAACACTTAGAAAAAATATTGATATTTCTAAGAGAGAATCGTTTGTATGCCAAACTTAGCAAATGAAAATTATTTTTGGACAAAGGTACATTAATTGGGACACGTGGCTTCCAAGGAAGGCATAGCAGTGGATCAAAAAAAGATAAGAGCTATCATGGAGTGGGAAACTCCTAAAAATGTGTATGAGTTTAGATCATTCATGGGAATAGAATATTACTATAGGAGTTTCATCAAGAACTTCTCACAAATTTCCTATCACATTACATCATTACAAAGAATAGGAAATAAATTCGAATGGACAGAGGAATGTGGAGCAAGTTTTGAGCAGTTGAAGCAGTTGTTTACAAATGCTCCAGTTCTCAAGATTTCAGATGTGGATAAAGAATTTGTGGTGTGTACATATGCTTGCAAGAGAGGAATTGGTGGATTCTTGATGCACGAGGGACAGGTGGTATGTTATGAATTAAGGAAACTGAATGAGCACAAGTAGAATTATGTGAGACATGATCTTGAGTTGGAAACAATCATTCATGAATTGAAGATGTGGAGGCACTATATTCTTGGAAAGAGGTTTTGTAGATGAGTTATCATAGTGGGTTGAGATATTTATTTGACCAACCAATTATGGATGCTAGACAAGTTGGATGGTTTGCTATGATCAGTGAGTTTGATTTCAAGATTGGGTACATTAAAGGAAAAGAGAACAACATGGCATATTCTCTTAGAATAAGAGTATAAGTAAATCACATAGCATCTATGAGTTCATATGGGATGGATTTACAATATTAGATATTACATGAAAGACAATCGTATGACGAGTATAGGGATCTTAGGCACAAGTTACAATAGTAGGGTATAAGTGAACAAGATGTGAACTATCATCTCATGGCATATGGTTTGGTGAGATTTAGGGACATGATATATGTGCCATAAAACAGTGAACTAAAGAGGCTTATATTGAGGGAATTTCATGTTAAGCCATGTTTAGGTCAATTGGGATATCAGAATACATTGACAACGGTGAAGAAGTTATATTATTGACCGAATTTTAATAAGGAAGTGGCATAGTTTGTGGATAGATGTTTATATTGTCAACATGTAAAATCAAAGTGCAGAAATCTAGGTGGACTACTACAGCCGATTATGATTCCATAGTGGAAATGGGAGGTAATTTCCACAGATTTTATTTCAGGTTTGACGAGGATATTTAGACAACATGATTTTAATATGGTTTTGGTTGACATATTGACAAAGGTAACACACTTCATTCCAGTGAAGTCTAGTTATTAAGATAGTGATGTAGCACGAGTGTTCATCAATGAGATAGTGAGGTTGCATGGTATTCATAAGAATATTGTGCCTGACAAATATTCCAAGTTAACTTCCAAGTTTTGTAAAGAGTTATTTTCAAGTTTGGGTATAGAGTTGGCCTTTAGTATAACTTATCATCTATGGACAGATGGAAAAATAGAGAGGATCAACATGATTTTGGAGGACATATTGAGAATGTATGTTATGCAGCAGCAACAAAAGTGGAAAGATTATCTTCCACTGGTTGAGTTTTCTTACGATAATGGGTATTAGGAGTCACTGAGGATGAGTCTGTTTTAGGCACTTTATGGGTGGAGTTGTAATACTCCCATTAGCTGGAGTGATCCAGTGAATAGGGCGTTGATTGGACCAGACATGTTGGAAGAGATGGAATAGGAAACGTAGTTTATCAAGCAGAATATAAAGGAAGCACAAGATATACAAAAAATTTACGCAGATCAACACAAGGAATTTAAGGAGTTTCAGGTTGGTGAACATGTGTACTTGAACATCAAGCCTAAGAAGAGCTCCTTGAGGATTGGGTCATGTGTGAAGTTGGCACCTCAGTATTGCGGGCCTTTTGAGACCCTTGAGAGGATTCGACCGGTGGCCTACAGACTTGCATTTCCTGTGACAATGAAAGTCCATGATATTTTACATGTTCAATGCTTAAAATATATGTAAAGGATGTTGATCATGGTATTGATTGGTATGTATTATAAGTGGAGCCAGAAGGAGAATTCGAGCTAGAACCTTAATGCATATTGCAGCAAAATATTCTCATGCTCTGGAACTGAGCAATTGAGCAAGTTAAAGTGTAGTGGAAACACTTTGGGCCAATGAAGCTACATGGGAGATGGCTAATCATATGTGGGCTATGTATCCTTCATTATTTTCCGGTGAAGGAAAATGAGTTTTTGGTATATTTACATGTTTATGTATGGTTGTCATTTTAACTACTGCAACGAGCTATGTTATAAAGCTCTAATAAGTGGCAAGGTTGTCATTTTGTTATGTTTTTCATGTTGGTTTTCTTTTTAACAAGTCTTGATTGTTGTAGGTGTCATAGAACACAAAGGACGGTGTTCCCCTAATGGGGAGGGGTCTATGTCCCTAGGTTAAAATTTCATGTAATAAAGTTAATAAAGTTAAAATAAGACCAAGGTCATGGGACACATATTCCAAGTTGAATGTTGGGAAAAACATCCTAGTGGTTGTTCATTTCGTTTATTATGGCTAAGAGTAAATTGGAAAAGGAAATGGAAAAGGATTTGAAAAGAAAAAGAGGCATTAATTGGCATTTTATTTATGAAAATAATGGAAAATAGGAGAAAATAAAGGTGAAATGTCTTAGGTTTCATGTGAGGAGGAAAAGGAATTTAACTTTGCAGGTATTTTTGGAAGGTTTCTTGACATTTGTTGCATTCGTAGAAATGGTTGCTTGGTTACCCCCTTTCTTATTTTTCTTCTCATTTCTTCATCATTTTCTTCTTCTTCTTAGCTTCCTGGTTACTAGTATTAATACTTTCACCAAGAACGGAAGAAGAAAGGGAGGAAGAGACATTGGGTGAAGAAGGCAAAGGGTCAACTTGAGGATCAACTTAAGGTTGATGTTGTTCAGGTAGAGGATTTGCTTGTGGAGTAATTTGGATATTCGAGACCAATGTGGTTGAAAACAACCGTACCGGTAAACCTATGGTAAATCTAGGAAGGGACAACATAGCCATATCAGGAGCACCAATAATTTTAAAAGAAGGAAAAGGAATAGGATTCCCATCAGAGGGGTTTCCTTGTCTGGTAGACTTTGGAACTTTTTCTATCAGATTCAACCTAAGGTTTACTAAGGAGTAGAAAGTGAGTGAACTAATTGATTTTAGAAATTAAAAACACAAATAAAAATAAAGAGGGGTAACTATGCATATAAGGATTACCAAACCACTGTGAATTGCAGTATACCATTTCTGGTACATGCAGACAATCTCCCCAAATTTTGTGCTCAATGTATCACAACTGATAAGGCATTTGACTCAGTTACCTATGACAGCATAAAAACCTAATAGGGACTTCCAAAATATACCCAAAGGTACATGGAAGTGCAATATGTAGTAGTGTTGTCTAATGCGTCTTATACGATAGGAATTATTCTGGTATACTTTTCATACATGGAGAGCCATCTGATATACCCGAGGGTACAATGAGAACAATCTAATATACTTACATACATGGAATACCAACTACCCCCATAATTTAACACAGAAAAGTAACAACAACTCCTACGTTTAATGATGTCAGAACACGTCTCTAGCCTAGACCACTATGTGTGTTGTTAATGTTCCAAATGCTTCTTAGGTTAATTGAATAAATTTTAAAAGTTTATCTTGAATTAAGTTTCAATTTCAAGTGCAAAATGATATCACATGAACTCCTATAATGCAACTATCATGAGAAAGAACGTTTTTCATTTCGATGAAGATTTATCTATCAGAAGGAAGAAACAAACAATGATGCAGAAAACAAGAGTTTCCTAATCATATTCTTCAATGTACTATTCCAATGCAACTCAAAGCCCTATATGAAATGAAAGAAATGGAAATTTTTCTTTTGTTTTTTTTTTCAATTTCAAATGAAATGAAAATGAAAATGAAGCTGGATAATTGACCAAAAGAACTCACACAAACTGCAATTGTAATATGAAAATTATTTTATCTAATCAACAATCAAGCCAAGTGTTCACGAACCCTAATTGAAAAGAAAAAAGAAAAACATAAAAAATTCTCATCAAAAGGAAATAAAACCAAAACGTAAACACACTTATGGATTTTACAGAGAAAATGACTACTACAGAGACTCAGGAAAATTCAGTGGATAAAATCAAAACTCATAGCAAGGCATAAAAATGCATTTTTTTCATCCTACAAGAACCATCACATGTTGAACACAAGAACTAGTGTGATGCATCACTTTTACAGAGAGAGATAGGTGCACTGGGTTGCTCTGTCTCAGACCAAAAAATGTGTTGGGGCTACTTTTTTTTTAAAAGAAAAAGAAAAACCATACCAAGCTCAGACTGGTGATTTTCAAGAATAATTACTATGAAAACAAGTCAATATAAGTCGGATTGAAAGTTCTAAAATGATAGTCAAAGGGGACCACTATAGGAACATCTCGATCCCCAGTGGATTCACCAAGTTGTTATATGTAAAATTCTCTCCTACAGACAAAAGTGAATTCCCTAGATCTAGTGGTCTAATCTAGAAACAAAAAAAACAAAACACTTTTGTTTTCCTTAGAGAAATTAGAAAATGAAGGAGAAGGCCTACCTAGAATCAAGCGCTAGTCCTCCTCTTCTCTTGGCTTGTAAACTTTAGCTTCAACTCCAATTACTATAAATGGGACCTGTAAAGAAACTAAAACAAGCAAGATAACTACAAGATATACATACCATATAGTAGTATTTCTAATCAATGAGTCAAGAGGGAATTGAAATACATAAGCATCAAATAGACACAAGTATAGGAAAAAAAATATTTTTGTATTAATGAAATGTAGTATAATATTACAACCCTTTTATAGATATTGACAATGTAGAAGTCTCCCACCTAACTTATACTTCCTTAGCCACAAATCAATCCTTTAATCATTACTCAAGGAAGGTAATGGATCCTTAGGTAAAAAGAAGCAACATCAAATCATAGCTAAGAGTCTCTAAAATCCAACCTAGAGTCTATGGGAGGCATTGAATTTATAGGGTAAATAGGGTAGTTTGGGTTTTACCAATCTAGGACTTAAATCCATATATGAGAAAGGATAAGCTCCAGGGATAAGAGATAAGGCCTCTAGGATGGGATTTCAAGATCTTACTCAATAGTAAATGGTTAAAACAACCTTATAATATTCTGGAAAGAGAACATTCGTAATTATTTTTTATTTTTCCTGAAATTCTAGAACCATCGCACATGAAACAAAGGAAACATCTGATAGTAAGTGTAGGTTCTCGGTTATGCAACATGCAATAGTGCATGTTGCATAGAAGACATGGTGTAATGGGTTAAAAATGAATTTTTTAGTTGATAAACCCATAATTCTTGGACCTTTTGGAGAGATGATGCTTAAGGCTTTTAAAAGGGATGATTGCATGGCGTTGAGGATGTTTATTTATCTGGTTTCCATTCCATTTGAGTATATGTGAAAAAAATTACTTGTAACAATTGTAAACTATTTTCACAGTGTAATTACAAAGGATTCATGGAGAAGTTAGTTGAACTCTTCCTCAAATTATTTTACCAAATGATTTTTTAAAAGGATCCATCTTTCATGTCCTGTGAGGCTATGGATTCAGTAGCAGAACTTGTTGATTGGTTTTCCTTGCAAAATGGAACTTACCTTTGGGTGTTCGGTTTCCAAAATTCATCACATATGTTATTGAGGTATGCCATAGATGATTTGTTCATGCAGGAGATTGCATATCATCTCGCCACAAACTTATTAATAGTACTACAAAGGGAAAATAAATCACCTTGTCCTGCTTTTCCTTCGTAGGTTGGATCCTATGAAATCAAGAGCCTAAAGGTTGGAGAAGCTGAAATTAATGAGTTAGAGAACTTTAGGGTTAGCACTATGGAATATCATATGTATGATCCCAGACGCATTTTCAACCAGCATTGTGCCAAGATACATTTCAATTGTATAAATGGGACCTATTCTTGACCAAAGGAGGAGAAGATCAATAATTGTTATAATGCCTCTATGCTCCACGCACCGGGAAACCAAACAGGTCCTAAATATGTGACTCTAGAGAAAGATAGTACTCTAGAAGAACGAAAATGAGAAAATCATGAGCAAGTGAGCATAAAGTATAAAAGGAAGGTTGCTCATAGTCCATCAGAGGAGAAAAGCTGCAAATTCAAGGTGGATCCAGTTATTTTGAAAGCATCTATAGCAGCGGAGATTAAAAGGAAGTAGAAGCGAGATGGGCAGAAGAGATAGAAAGAAGAGAAAAGGTAGACGGAAGAACACGAAAAGAGAGAATACGAATAAAGGCAGATGCAAGAAGAAGAAATGAGGAGAAAGCGGGAAGAAGAAGCAATGTTGAAGCAAGCAGAAGAAGAAGGAAAAAGTCAACTACAGGAAGTAAAAAGCAAACAACTGCAGTATCAAGAAATTTCCCATGAGATCGAAGAGTTAATAATTATTCAAGACATGGAGGTAGAGCAAGAGTGGCAAAATCAATATGTTGATATTATGCCTAGTACATAACATATCATAATTCACTCTCCTCCTCCTCCTGCAGATGGGAAAGCTCCTGGTGATGAAGAGAAAATTGTTTCTCTAAATGATAGTCTGGTCAAGGATATTTGCAGCTTAAATTGAGATGAGCTTCAAAGAAAAATTTTACGATTGAGAAATAAGCATTTTCCCGATGACCTTACACATCCTTCTTTCTTCAATATCAAGAAGGTTATTTTCATGGACACCAAAAGGAATATTGAAGCTATTGTCGCAGCTAACTTGGCATTTTGTAGGAGCTTCTAAGTGAAATACAAAGTATTTGATGGTAGAAAATAGACAAATGGAAAATAATATGGAAGTTGCAAGAAAATAGATAGAACAACTACAACTAGAGACTCAGAAGTTGGCTCCCGCACATGTATAATTAAAAGAGCTCCAGGAAGATATACTTGGTGAAGTAAAATAATTTGGAGAAACTATGATGAACCTTTATGAGGAGTTTGTCACTATGTGCAAAGCAATTCCCCCCTGCATGACATGTAAAATAAATCATAGGAGAATGCAAAATATTTAAAGATCGTTCACGCAACTATCACTACAATTCATGAATGGGGAATGAAGTAGAGAGGTGCACCGCCAGAGTTGGTTAAGAAAACAAGACAACAAGATGAGTTGGAAAAATTTGAAGCCACAATGCTTACAAAAAGATTATCAACGCAACACTTTCATAGCTAACATATTGTCTTCTTATTCATGGTTGTACAACAGTGTGGATTCTCTGGTGAAATCTCACAAGATATCTTTAGTCGAGACATTCACATAAGAAAAGGGCAGAAATGTAGTCAAGCAGGAAGTTTCTGAGTACTTGGACCAGCTGATGCATATTGCCACCAAAGAGGATCTAGAGATTAATAGACATACCATGCAGAATTATATTGGTGGCCGTGCTAAGATCAATATTATGTTGTTCTTATTGAAGAAGGAGACACAAATTGGTTCCAAAAATATCTACCCAGATGCAATGGAAGCTAGAGTATGCTTTTAGCCTAATCTTCTTGTAAATTTTTAGGAAACCATCACACAGTATAAATCATGGAATCACTATGTCACTGAAGATATACAAGTTGAAGCTAATGAGCTAGAGTTTCCTCAGACTCAAGCTTGACATGTTTAGTTTGTCTTATTAGGCTCTACCCATTTTTTTCTCAAATGGGTTTTTGTAATATTTGATTTGAAATGATATGTAAGTGGACTTACAAGTGTCAATGGTGGAATATTAAAAGTGATTAGTTATAAAAGGACAAAAGAAGTCAAAGATTCATGAGGGCAGCTCAAGAGTCATAAAGTGAGATGAAGAGTCATCTCATATGTTATAAATATAGCCTCATAAATCATGCAAAGGGCTTGGAACCGAAGGTTTGGAAGCTTTGTTTTGCAACCTTGCCTTCTGTAGTTTAGCATAGAAGGAATATCATTCTTTGGAGAAGCAGGCGTTGGCTTCATGTTCCACTATTGGGGCTAGTGTCTTGTCAATTGTAAATGTATGCCTGAAACTTTCACGCTTTAATAAAGATCAAAGTCACCACGTCTTCATGCATATGTCGTGGATATAGTAATACTATTCTTGTTATTTTTTCAATATGTGTTGTTTAATTTACGCTAATGCTTATGAACTAATATGTTTTCTTTAGTACGAATCTTGTTGGATGTGTGTTGTTGTGTTATTACGATTGTTTTCTTGTGAACTAATGATTCTATTTTATGGCTTGTGTGTCCCTTTTAAGCTAAGTAACATTACATGCTTCTAAGGGGCTCACTCATTTCCCCTCCGGTTTGATGGAACCTTCATGCATTGCATTTGATAATACACAAATTTCATACACTTTCTTTCACCAAAGTCATGCATTTCTCATTCTGTGTTTATTGCAGCCAAAGCACACCTTTGAAACCACCACTTTAGCAACCAGTCATTTTCCGTTTGGGGATAGTACTCCAAAAAGTGTGGGGTATAATTGGGACTTCGCGTTGGGGGGGACCCACTCCCCTATTGGCAGCTTCCAACACTGTCAACGAGAATGTTTTAATTGTTCTGCGAGTCGAGTTATGGATACGAGTTACACTGCATACTAGTGTTGAGAAGCGGGATTGTCAAATATGAAACATAGTGTCCAAAGAAAATAATACTGGATCCATCTTGTACTTCCATATATCACTTGGGATCAAGAGAAACATGTTAAATTGTGATCGAAACCTTGTATAATAACATAAATCTTACCATATCCCGAAAGAAATATAAACATAGTTTCGACATAACCTGAAGTCATATAATTAGACCATTATAAATCATTACCATTGTAACAATAAAATAAAACATGCCTTAGTACATATACCTACCAAATGGTTTGAAAATTGCACATAAGTCATATATAGGGTTTAAAAAAAATGATTCTTCAAAACTATAATTTGGCATGAATATACAATATGTACACATAATAATATATAACCAATCCTCAAACCAAGCATAAAATAAATATTTCTATACAATACTAAAGACTTGGACCAATATTAATGAGAATAAAAGGAATGAAATGGCACAAGGAACAAGTTACCTGGTCATTACAGAACCAAAATTAAAAAACCAAGTGCTAGTAAGAAATATCAAATTTTGACTAAGACCACACAACTAGATTCACCATGATCCAGATGATAACCAAAATTGAAAATATCCCTATTTTTTAATTTATCAAAGTAAAAGAAAAATATAAAAAAAAAGAGAGGGGGCCCATATCATTTTCAAAATGAGAAGGGAGTCAGTTGGGATGCCAACAATTGGTGACTAACTAGGTGAACCAGTTATCTCTGTATTGAAATAAAATAGATGAAGGATACAAATCAGATGCTTAAAACAAGTGAATTCCTTTCAGAATCCGGAAATGGTTGTTATATTTCTACTTGAACAAAATTACCTTGTTCATAAAAACATGACAACAAATAGAAAAATTCCAAGTAAAACCAATATAAATTTTCAAAGAGTCTTGTAATCAACATAGTTAATGATAGAGTGAAACCAAGCTAGTGATATAGTTGAGACTTTAATACCACGAGCATGGCCTCTGCTACCCGCAGGTGTCCATAGCCTTGGAAGGGATGTTATTTAATCCAACTTAGATTCTATAATCCTATCAGGCTATATATAAATTCATGATTCAACTTTCCAATCCTCGCCAATTCATGATGTAGAAGCAGATAGTTGTAAAGAAGGAAGAAAAATATTAGCGGGTAAAATGGCTTCTCTGCCATAAATAAGGAATAAATGGGAGTTTCCAATGGAATCTTTAGGGGTTATCTATCATACCAAAGTGCATTGAAAAGGGAAGTATGCCAATTCTTATGGTGCTCAAAAATAATTATTTTCAGTATTTTAATTAAATTCTTATTGATGGATCAACAATACCACTCCCCTGGGGATAATAGTATGTTGAGTATTTAATGTTAATTCTTTTATCAAAAGCATAAGAATCCAATTCCTTAGAATAAAATTAAGAGGCTTTGTCAAACACTAGTGATTATGGGACTCCAAAACAAGTGACGATATGAGAATCAAGAAAATCAATTACCTGTTTTGTGTTGACTACTTGTAAGGGCATTGCCTCCACCCATCTGGTAAATTAATTTGTAGTTGTCACAATGTATTTTTGTTGTTTATAGGATGGAGGATTCACAGGACCAATAATTTCAATAACCCATTGTTGAAAATGAGCTTCAATAGTAATGGGTTGAAGGGTAAAAGTTAGTTTTGTATCCCTACCAACAATGTTTTGGCAAGCTTCACATTTTTCGTACTAGGGCATGAGCATATTTAAACAATGTAGGAAAACAATAACCAATACTTATTACTTGGTGAGTGGTGGTTTCTCCACCAAAATGAGCACCAAAATGACCTAAATGTAGTTCATTAAGGATGGATTGGGCATCATCTTATTCTTGAAAACGAAGTAAAACACCATCATAATTATTTTGAAATGAGACATTATTAATAAATTGATAGGAGGAAGATTTCAACCTTAATTCTCTTTTCTTCTTAGGTGGAAGATGTGACGGTGTTGTACCGTTCCGCAAATAAAACTTAATGTCAGTATACCAATAACTAGGTTTATCAGAAATACAATAAGCTTCATTTTGCAGCAAAGAAATTTCATCATAAAATCAAGAATATTGATTAGAAGGGTTTACAAAATCAACAACAATCTTATAGAGACCTTGGCCTTTCACTATTTGTGCAGGCTTAATCTCCAAGCCATATTCATAGAGGTTTTTCGTCCAATGGGATCTTTTCTCTCCCAACTCTTTTTTCACAAGTCCATTCCTCACTACCGCATAGGGGAAAATTATGCTTGTCTTGGATTTAAGAAGGTAAGTTCTGAAATTTTTTATAGCCTTAAAGACTACAAATGCGTGTTCATCTACAGTTGGGTATTTTAATTCATCTCCCTTGAAAGCATAACTCATAAATTCAATGGGAATTTCAACATCAAATTCAATTTTTTGTGTAATAATAGTGGCATAGAAAGAATCAGAAGCAAAAGTATATAGTATAAATTCCTTTGAAAATCCAGGGCTCATAAGAACAGGGCCTTCAGAAATAATTTTTTTTTATGGTATCAAAATCCTATTTTTTTGGTTCAATCCATTTATAAACAACAGTCTTCTTTACAAGATCATGAAGTGGTTTCACAATTTTGGAAAAGCTTGGGACGAATCGTCTAACAAAATTGATCTTACCAAGAAAGGGATGCCTAGATTTTTTAGATTTAGGAGGCAACACATTGTCAATAGCTTGATTCCTTTCCGGATCAATCATAATTCCTTCTTTTGATACAATGCATCCTAGAAATTTCCCTTCTCTAGCCACAAAAACAAACTTTTTAGGATTTAATGAAATACCAAATTTTTTACAACGCTAAAAAAATGTTCTAAGATGTGAAAGGTGATCAAATCTATGTTTTGAAAAAATGGTAACATCATCTAAGTAAATGTCCATAGATTCATTAATTAACTGTTGAAAAGAAATATCCATTTCTCTTTGGCAAGTTACCCCTGCGTTGATCAGGCCAAATGGAATTTTGCTATAAGAAAAAGTTCCCCATGGAGTTCTAAAGGCTATTTTTAGCTTATCAGAAGGAGCTACCATAACTTGGTTATATCCTGATAAACCGTCCAAAAGGGATAACATCTCAAAACCTGAAACCCATTGTAGGATCTACTCCATGGGAGGCACTGGATAGTTATCTTTATTAGAGGGCTTATTCAAATATCTGAAGTTAATACAAAGAGGAATTTCTCCATTTTTTTTCTCGCCAAGGCTAATTTTGCAACCCACTAGGTATGCCGGACATGGAAGATAATATTCGCTTCTAAGAGCCTGTTCAACTCACTCTTGATTGTCGACTCTGAGATAGGATGTATTTTTCTAAGCTTTTTTTGAAAAGTATTAGTGTGAGGCTTAATGGGAATTGTTTGTTGTATTGTATTGGGTTCAAAGGTCTTAAGGTCCTCATAATCCCAAGAAAAAAAATCTTTAAATTCTTTAAAAAATTAATAGAATCCATCCTTTCCCGAGGAGTACAATTAATTCCCATATTTATGTTTTTAGATTTATCCTTGGTTCCCAAATTAATTACCTCATATTGCATGGTAGAAAAATTATATTTACAATTTACATTTTTCTTAAATTTATCCTGCAAATCATAAAAAATTTCAAGCCTAATAATAAATTGTGGGATAGAATTTACTAAATTAGTGGATTCCTCCGCTGATTGTTGACTTGGAATTTTGAAAAGCCACGTAGGTTCTCTTCATGATTAATCTCGTAAATCACAGCATCACGGAAATGTCTTTCTCATGGAGGAACTCCAAAATATGCTGATAATGATTAAATACCCTCCAATTAGTCACATTATCGGGTATAAATGTCCTAAAGATCAATTCAACTGAAAAAGAACTAGGCTCAAAACCTTTTATTGGAATCAATCTAGATGCCACATTTTCTAACATATTAACTTCTCAATTTAAATTCCTAGGTATAGGAACAATATTAAATGCAAAAAAAAAAAATCAAGTTCCATACCTCTACTTAATAATTTTTTAGATGAACTGAAAGGCAATGATATTCCTTTTTTACATGTTTGATGATGATTTCAAAATCAGAATACACTTTGACACATTGAATTATGAGATCCAAAGCTTTCTTGAGTCCTTGTAGGGGTGCCTCATACTCTACAACGTTATTAGTACATTCAAACTCATGCCTACAAGCAATAAAATTTTTGTTTCCTCTAGGATTCAAGATAAGACAACCTGCACCTGTACCTTCTTTATATTTTGACCCATAAAAATATAAAGACCGTAATTCACATTTAGGATCAGATTTCACTTCAATCAATTTTTTTATCTATTGCAACTAACTTATTGATACTCACCAATTCATTTTGTTGTTCACTATTTGTAAAAGGAGAAAAAATAACATCAAAATTACCAAAGAATGACTCAATATTAAAATAATCAACAAACATTCTTGGTTCGTTAGGGCCATCAATGTCAGTTACCACATGTCACATGTATTTTTCTATTTTTACTCTAATATATTTGGGTTCTTCTTTCCAAGGTAGTCATAAATGTCATAAATATTTATAAATATATCCCTTCAAAAGATGCATCCAGTCCCGACTTCAAACATACTATATGCTTCAGTAATATCTACAATGACTATGTCTATGGTCTAGTTAACTTTGTGATCAGATGACAACCTATTGAGTATGTTAGTAACCTCTCCTACTACCTTCACGTTTGTCCTATCAAGTTGAACATTTTTTTCTTCGAAAGGTTTCATTTTGCATTTTGGCATTTAATTTCTTTTATACTAAAAGTGGCATAACATTTGAGGAAGCCCATGAATAAATCATATAGTTATGCATGTTGCGATTAAATATTTCATATGTAAGCAATAATGGGGGCGGTTTTATTTTTTGTGTAGGAATATTTTATGACGAACACTTCAAAATATGCACATTGTCTAATGAAGGTCTTTCAAAGCTAGTTAAATATTTGTCTGAAACGGATTTATTTTTGGTAGAATTTTCAGCAAGTCTTGTTGAACCATCTGTTGAATTAGGGGAATTTTTTAGCAATTCAAGAAGAGAAATATTTTCTTTTTTGTTTATTTAGATCCTCAATGGGTTCGTAATATAACTTTATAACAACATATTTTTTCATACCTATTGGCTATTTTTTAGTGTTTTGGGGTCTGTCAACAGGAAGAGAATATTTCTTTTCAACAGATCCTTTACAACGTGTATTGTACTAGTGATGATTGGAAAAAATTGGATGAGGGTCTTCCTCAAATAATATATTGGAGAAATGACCTATAGTAGGTGGGGGATAATCATCTTCATTTTCACTATGAGTTTCAACCTCCTATGCATAAAATTCATTAGAGGTAGTTTCAGTCATGATTTCTTGTATGGTTTCAAGCATTGCTTTAGCAATAACTCCCTTAGTTAGAGGAGTAGGTTTTTTGTTTTGAAAGGTTTTCCATAAGGATTACTAAAAATTTATTTGTTTTAAGAACTTTTTGCTGAATTCTTTCCTAAATTTGATAGTTTATTGATAGTATTTTGGAGGCTTTCTAAATTGAAAGGAGAGGTCTCTTTATTTTTATAGGATTTTTTTGGTGTTTTTGATTTCTTATAGGAAGAAGAATTTGTGTAATATTGTTTATTAGAATTGGGTTTCAGACTAAGGATGTCCTTTTCTACTGACAATACTTCCTCAAATGCTGCATGTAATTTAGATTTATGTGCTCTTTTCACCCACATGGATATATTGAGAGGTAAAGCCTCTACATAATAAGGAACAATCAAATTTTGAGCAGACATACATTCCACAAGGATTTATTTTTTAATGAAATAAATCTAGCATTGAAATATTTTACCTTCTCTTTATTCTTCATTTTCATGTTTGGTAGTTTGTCAACTAAAAATTATGGTGCCTTATCATCTCCAAATTTCCATAGAAATGCATATTCAAATTATTACCACTAAATGGTACTTTAGGGAAGTTGGAATAAATACCATGGAGTGTGGCCTTCCCCTCAAATGTATAAGTGAACAATATAAAAAATATGTCCTCATGTTGGACACCCTTTTTCCTAATAGCCAATATAAATTCTTTGACGCGATCCTTAGTTGGTTGCTATGAATCATGGTCAAATTTTGGGAGGAAGGTTTTCCTTGGTAGAGGATGATGTATGTCGAGAACAAAAACAAGATATTGGTCAATCCAAGGAGATAAATGATTGTTTTTTTTTATTTCCTTGATAATTTGCAGTATTACCTTTTTTTTTTCCACCCTTGGGGATCCTTCAAACTCCGATGAATCGGAAATTCCTTCTTCACTAGAAAAGTCTCTCGATGAATAAGGTGAAATAGTTGTGGAAGGAGGAGAATCAGAACCTCCAAGTAAGGTTGGTTGGTTGGACTCACCAACAGGTATCTCAGATGTAGACATGAGGTCAATAATTCTAGAAGTAAGAATTTCATGTAACCTATCATTAAAATCAATAGTAGTTTGAGGGATGCCTTCATGTGGATCCAATACTATGGGTTCTTATAGCTAAAGGTAGAGAGGAGTAACTAAGTTTTGAGATAATATTTTTTGGATAGAAGAAGTTCACTCCAATATTTCTTGAGTTTGATAGAGGATTTCAAGATATCTTTGAAGAACTTTTTCAATTTAAGCTCATATATGTGATTGAGTTGGAGTGGTAGGTTCGTTATTGGTATATTTAGGTTGTGGTTGAGAAATAGCAGAAGTATTAGTAGGAGGAGGGTCTGTGTGATTCTTGGTGATAATAGGTAACCTAATGGTTTGTCATTTATGATTGCCTTTTTCCATTTACAGTAAGATGGGCCCTCCTTCTAGTGCCATTTTTTTGTCGAAGGCTTTGTGCACCCTAGTCAAGAAGGGAGTTACAACCTAGATCGGAGCTCTTCAAATAGCCCTAGTTTTTTGGTGTGGTTTTCCTCAATGGTTTTTAAGGCTATGTTTGCCTCCGGATTTCTCCTCTTGCAAAGAAGAATACCAATGGAAAACTACTCCTAACCTGCACTAACTTTAAATGACTAAAATATTATTATATTTCTAAAATATGAGTTAATTGATGAGATACAATCTATAGGTTAAGGACTATTAATATGATAAAACTAAAATAATAATTATAGAGGAAGAATATCAGTTAAATAAAATAATGTAGAAGAGTTAAATAAAGGTTAGAGACATAAAAATTTGTACAAATAACTATGATACATGAAATAAAAACCAGAACATAAATGTAACTGGTACAATAGAATGGAAATATAATTTTCCATGGAAAGAATAAAATCAAATTTCGACTTTTAATTTAGATATAAAATTATAAATCAAAATTAAAATAGAGAAAGATAATACTTAATGTAAAATAAAAGACAGATTATTGCTACAATGCAAACCTCATATATTTTGAACATATGCAGATCAAATTGTACCTATTCTATTGATTAACATTGAGAATGAATGCAAAGTAAACTAACTAATGCAATCTACTTCTATTACTTTGCTGAGATGTAGACGATTAATGTAATAATCTCATAAAAGAAACATTCATCCAATCAATTGTTTATGAATAAAACCAACAAACAAATAATTGAAGTGAACATATAAGCACAAAAATTATTATAGAAAAATAATTCAATTCATATAATGAAAGTAACATAATTTGAGTGCTAAATTATTGGGATAAAACCACATAAACCTAGACTAGATGTATGCCGAGTTTAATAATTAGTCTTAGAACACAAGTCATTGGAGACTATACTCATCAAATAAAACAAGTATGACTTGAACTAATATATGACAAATAATAAATGTAATGATTTGTTAATTGTTTACAGAAAACCATACAAATAGTGATTATTGTTTGTTGCACCCTTAGGTATCAAATCACACAAAAGAAAGGAGATGATAAATAATAATGAATACGAAACAATTTAAAACACCACAAGTAATTAACTGGATAAAACCAATCCCTGGTACTCAAGTGCAATTCAAAAATATCCACAATCACATATAACTTTAAAAAAATTCTTCTCCAGAGTCTCCCCTACAATACTATGGGTATCCCCCTCTTCATTAAAAAATAGGAGGTTTATATAAGAGTCTTAAACTAAAAATTGAAACTGTTTTTTTACTAAATAATAGAGATTGCTTCTTTGGCCTGTTAGCGATATCTCAATAGATAAAAGAAAATCAACGGGAGATCACTAATAAGACTCTATTTTCCAATATCCACAACAATTGGAAGTCATACACGGGAATCCATTCCATGAAAAAAGAGAGCAATGTTATGGAGACCTGTGACAAATTAAGAGTGCGAGATCACTATTTGGTATAATCAAGAAAGAGTGTTGTTACATAATCTTCGATTTTGTAACAACCTTTTAATTTTAGTAAATAAAATCAAACTAGCATACCTTAATATCACCAAATATGGGACATACACAACAATAAAAACCTTTATTTAGAATCATCAAGATCATCATGATCTAGAGAAATTATGACTTTGACCTGTGATGAATTCACTACAATATGTGTGTCATAAATCTATGATTTTCTAACTGAGATGGTATAATTTTTCTCCCAGTGTGTTTCCCTAGCTTGATAGGAGGCCTTTAGTCTTTTATTTTCTTGCATAATATGATTAATTCGAAGATTCAGTCATGGTACAATTATAAGGAATTGTTGATGCCAGTAAAGATCTAAAAAGGCTTCAAAAGCATATTTTCCATAAACATTGTCCATTTTGGGTGAATTATTTTCGTTATTAGAAAAAATCAGCCTTTCTCAAGTTTCCGGGTTGTTATTTTTAGGCACAGGATCTGTATTAGTTATGAGATCAACAAATATCTCTTTAGTTGGAGAATTTGTTCGCATGTTTCGCCTTAGTCTAGAATTTTTTTTTCTCTTATCTTAATCTTGATATTAGACTTGGGATTTTTCTTACACTAACTATTTGTTTCTTGACATTCAGGTTTTTTATTAGGCTCAATCTGGCTTCTTTAAATGTTCAACTCGTTTCTTAACTTTTGGTTTTAATTCAGTATGACGAAATTTTTTTTCCTTTACCATGTTTCTAGTGGCACGAACGTTGCAGGTTTAGGTCTTTCATCCTTGCAATCGTTGAAGGAATTGAACTATTGTTCAAGAGAAGAATGTTCAGAAATATACACCTCATTGGAATAAGCATTAGGTGGAGCCGAAATTGGAGAGGGAGGGTTAAGTGGAGTCTCTAGTGAAACCTCATGTTGACGCAACTATAGGGTTTCCTGAAAACCATTTCATAGGATAAAACATTCCCACTAATGGTAAATTTTAGAAAATTGAAACTTAAGCAGAATACATATAAAATTGTGGTGGAAGAGGGACCTATCTATATATTTACGGTCATACTAATAGGTTTTTTGCATCTTGCCCAAATGCTTATTCAGGAAATAAGGTAAATTAAGATCATGACCAAAAAAACCATCAACAATTGGATGAGATACACAAACACCAAGGAATATCAACCCTCAAAAGTTATATAACAATGAATGAAATACAATATTTCTCTCCATTTCGGTTTGAGATAGTTCACAGGCATACCTTTCATAGAGTAACCCTTGTGTTTGTGCTCCATAATTTTTTTCCATGGGATGTCATGAAAAGGAAAATTATTAGCCCATTGTTCGCCTTTGGTGGGGAGAAACATATCTTCGACTATAAACCAACATCAACTATCATCTCCATGTCTGCAATATTAACGCTCTTTCCATTGAAACTGAAAGTGAAGGCTTTGACAATGTCTTCGTTAAACCCTTGAAACTGTTGTATAAAATTCCAGTAACAAACTTTCTCGAAAAGAGATTAGTATTCATTGTAAACTTCGACAAGATTGGACCCTATAATTTTTTTTCATATTAAAAGAATGGGTATTTAAATAAATGAAATATAATCCAGGGTTTAGTTCGATAAACTATAAACAAGTGCATAGAAGACCAAAGTTTTGGAAATTTGCAGAGAGATCGGGAAAGATGCAGAGAGAAATGGAAACCAGAGAAAATGTTGAAACAAAATCCCTACAGAGAAATTTGAGGGATTACAATGTCTGATTTTGAGAATGTATCATAGAAAAATCATGACTAAGAAATGTCTTAGTTTTTTTGCAAGTCGATTTATGGTTATGGGTTATGACACATAGAAGTGTCGAGAGGCGGGAGTACCATATAGGAAACAAAATATCCAAAGCAAATAATATGAGATCCATCTCGTACTTCTATGTATCACTCGAGATCATGGCGATGATAAATATAAAAGCAACATGTTAAATCGTGTCCCAAACCTTGTATCATAACATAAATCTTACCATAGCCCGAAAATAATATGAACATAGTTTCCATAACCTGAAGTCATATATTCAGAACAATATAAATCATGACCAATGTAACAATACAATAAAACATGCCTTGGTACATATACCTACCAAATGGTTTGAAAATAGTGCATAATTCATATATAGGGTTTTAAAAATTCATTCTTCATAGTTATGATCCAGTATCAATATACAATATGAACACATAATAATATAGAACCAATCCTCAAACCAAACATAAATACATATATTTATACAATACCAAAGTTTTTTACCAGGATTAATGAGAATATAAGGAATGAAATGGTATCAAGGCATAAGTTACATTGTCATTACAAAACATAAATAAGAAAACCAAGTGCAAGTAAGAAATATAAAATTTTGACTAAGACCACAAAACTAGATTCACCATGATCCATATGATAACCAAAGCTAAAAATATCCCTCTTTATTAATAAAAGAAAAATAAAAATACAAAAATAAAGAAAGGGGGGCCGATATCATTTTCAAAATGAGAAGGGAGTTGGTTGGCCTCCCAACATATTTCAAGCTTATCATTTGTGGGTTGATTCATCCACACTATTCAGGTATTTCACACTCACCTCACATTCACATATCTTCATTCAAGACCCAAGAGAAAAGACAAAAACATGGTGGAATTCAAGCCACATACCTGATGGGGCTCCTATTCCAAACTGTGTGAGGTCTAATTGTGGCTTCACATCAGGGATATCTCTTTACCATTGGTAGTGCATTTCACCCCGTCAACAATAATTCAAGTCCATTCTATAAGGATTTAGGATGAGAATAGTGCAAAGTACCCTTTCTCTTCAATTTCTTTACTATACATTCAAACATATGATAATAGAAGAAGAAAAAATGATAAAGCACATACCTCATGACTCCCACCACAATAGCTACAAACTATGTCTATTGGTTCTTGCCAAATTCACAAATACACTAGTGTCCAAGGCTCAATTCCACAACATCCAACCTTTGAAACTTATTACAAAGTGCCTCATATAGCCATTGAGGTCAAAATCCTCCCTTGGAGGTCAAATTTCCAACAATAAAAGACAAATTCATGCATCTATCCAAATTCTGCTACACACTAGGGAGGTTACTCAACCAATTCCTCCTTTTCCTAACCATCATGAGACATATGCTCAAAGAATTAAATGGAGGATAAGACACCTAATAAACCATATATTATCCATTTAAATATGCATTTTACCATTTAAATTCATCTACTTTGACCTTTTGACTTTTAAAAAAGTGAAACTGGAAATTGTCAAAAATTACACAATGAAAATTTCTTGAAAATTGCAAAAAATTGCAGAAGTGGTGTGAGCTATTGGAGGCCATTTTTGAGTGCCTTACTGAACTCCAAATCCAAATCTGAGACATTTTTCTAGAAATATAGCTGAGTGTAGATGTATTTTGACTATTTTTTCATGCAAATTACCCACTTTTTACTGAGTTATACCCCTTTTCCCAAAGTGTCTCTAGAAGTGCAGTGAAATTGAAAAAGAGGGGTAGAGTGTTGATTTTTGACCCATTTTTCTCATTTTTCTCAAAATTGAAGGTCTGAATAAAAAATATGAGGAAATGGGTTTTGAAAGGAGGCCAATAGCTTTCTAGAAATTTCAACCATTTTTTATTTCGAGCTCTAAGGAAAAATCGCAACGTGAGCACATTTCGCTTCTGGACCTAGTGTGATTTTCTGAATTTTGCAAAATTGCACAAAAATGCACCAAAATACAAAAATGCTCCAAATATTTCCAAAATTGGTCCAGAAGTGAAAAATTAGTTATATTATGCAATCATGGAGGCATCTACTAGTAAATTTAACTTAACCTTCTCCTCATGGATGATTAGGGTTTCCTTTAGCTTAGCTTGTAGTTGTTTGACATTGGCATTACAAATCTGATTTAGTGCATAATAGTGGTCAACCATGTGCTTATGAATATTTTTGTCCCCGTTGGCCTTTTCAAGGAGCTTATACAAGTGGATTTTGACCTTTTCAATCCAAAACCCCATATTCTCATAAATCTCATTTGCAATCCCGTCTTCAAAATTGAGCTCTTCATCTGTAGGGTTCTACTATTTTTCCTTCTAAAAGGCATTTTTGAGACTCATGGTTCTTGGCCTCTTCCTTCTCACCTGATTTTCATGCTCATCATGTTCATCATTCTCATTTATGTCATCCACTGCTTCACCTTTCTCATTATGCTTTCTTGCCTCAAACTGAATTTTTTCCAAGGCCAATTGTTTTGCCTTCAGCTATTGGTTTCTTGCTCTAGAAAAGAAATGACAAAGTTTTCCCTTGCCAAGTTGTATTGGGTCTCTTTTATTTTTTAATCCTTGTCCTTGATAACACTCTTTAGGTTTTCAGGCTCATCACTAGCCTCCAAGTTTACTAGGTCAAACTCATGCTCTTCTTCATCATGCATTGATGTCTCATGTTTTGATGATGTTCCCTACTTTGCTAGTGTAGGCTTGGCCCCTTCCTCATTTCGAGGAGAAAACACAAGCCTTGTTCCTCTCTGATGTGTATGAGTGACCTCATGCCTAGATCTCTTTGTCACTTCTTCTTCCTTGCTTGATGAACCAACCTCCTGTATGGTAGGTGACATGTTTTGCTGTTGGTTAGGTGAAGTAGTTTGTAGGGCCGCCTCAATGAAGGAATCCCATGTCATGTTATTTTCTGCCAACTAATGGAGAATTATTACCTTCACCAAACTATGATTGAAGAGACTAGGATAGTTCTCTTTGTTTTTCACCTACACCTTTTTAGACATCTTAATCACATTCCTATACAAGAAATTGCACAAATTGAGGGATTTCACAGCTGTGAAGTGCATGAGCAGTCTAATGTGAAATTGATACAATCTTGAAAACTTGCCCTCACATGTGAAAAAAATCATAATAACCTTCATTAATGATGCATATATCTCCAGCAAATATCAGAATGGGAACATGTGTGTATGAGATCCTTTATACTATGATTTCAAGTAGGGTTTATACAGTTCTAGGTCAAGGTTCATGCTTTGAACCAATACTCACCATGGTTTAGTATCTATGTAGCATCAGATATGGCATCTACTGAGAATATTAAATCAAATCCTTCTATGGTGACCTTCTCTCCTTTCAAATTGGTTGCAAACATATCTGTGAGCTACTCATGAAAACCTACCTCCTCCACTCTTTGACAAAACTCTAAACAACTAACATCTTTAAAGAATTTTTTGATGAATGATGAGGAGGTGATTTCATTATAGTTGGAGGGCTCAAACCTTAGTATCTTTCCCCGTTTGTTATATTTTCTCTTCTCTGATGGTGATGGATCAACTTCCATGATGAAACTTTAGGTGATAGAAGGGAAAATCAGGGAAGGGAGTAAAGTGATGAAATGAGGGAGTTAGGGAAGGGGGATGGGAGTATGAAAATTTAGGGAGACGGGCAAGGGTCTTAGGGATATTTAGGGAGTGATATGGAGGGAAATGAGTGACAAAAATAGGATAGGAAATTCAAACACAATCCTAGCTAGGGAAACTTCCCAAATTGGCAGAATTGGGCCAGGGTTTGTAGGGAGAGTGATGAAAATGAAGGGAGATATCTATATAGTGGATGGAAGTGATCTATAAAGTTCAAACAGAGGTGTAGGAGCAAGAGAAACAAGGTTTTATGCAACAAATTAAAACTTGGGAAGAAAAGCAACAATTTCCAAGAAAACCCTAGGAGGAGATTTGTTTCATTAATTTGTTTTGAGAAACAATGATAATGAAGGTATGAAAGACATGAGATTACCTTTGAAAAGGTTTGGAGGATGAAAAGCTGATGTGAAACCATGAAAAACCAAATTTGAGTGATAAAATTGAATTCTGGACAACTTTGCCCCGTGAGTAGCGAAGGTCACATGTGTGCAATGTTTCTCCTCCAGAAGAGCAACGAAGGCTTTGTAAGCACAACATGCTCCTCCATAAGTGCAACACAGTCTCTGTAAGCTCAACGAAAGGAAATTTTTTCCAGTGTTAGGTAAAAACTCAGGTTTTCTTGCCAAAATGATGGATGAGATCGATGGTAGGAGAACATAAGAGTGTAAATGATTCTTCCTTGTGTCTTTTTGGATATTTTATAAACTTGAAATGACTTACTTTTGAGGGATGATGGGCCCCATATGTCTTTTTCTAGCATGCCTTTCATGTTTTGAACTTTGTAACCTTGGACATTGTAACTTTATTTGGAACCTTGAATCTCTATGAAACCTTGAACTGCAGATTTTAAGAACATGAAGTAATTATTACATATAGAAACATAAAATTACATTTTTGAAATCAAACTTTATAGAAGAAACTTGTTTTATTACCACTCCTCCAATTGCTAGAATTTTTGCATGAAATGATAGTTTTGGTGACTGAAACCCTAATGACCTAATGGAGACACTGAACTGAAAGAAATCATGATGGTGATGACTAAAATGATGATGATAATATTTGAATGATGATACACTCAACTGAGTGGTGAAATGGACCAACATATAAGAATTTTTGAAGGAGTGGAAAATAGTCCTAAACCTAATGCCCAGTGACCTAATTTTTTCTTGAAGACATAGTGAAATGACAAAAATTTGACAATGGGACCCTAACAGGACATGATAAGAGCCCATTTGATCACTGGTGATAGGATGTAAAGACTGACACTACCATTGGCTCCAGCTGGGGATGGAAGCTCCTTGGAGGTGTCAAGAACACCATAGACCAAGTAGCCTAACCATTGGGCATGGAGTCAAAAGTTAAAACCAAATTGAATAATGAAAACTTGACATGATAAACTGACTCAAAACTGGACTAACTTGAATTTAACTGGAATTTTAAAACATCAGAAAATCAATGGAACTTTATGGCCTTCACCTCAGGCTCCAAGCTCCGATGATTCTCTGCTTCACACTTTGTAGAAAAATTAAACTGATATGTATAATGGAATTGGGAAATTTTCAAAAATCTGCTCAGATAAGGTAGTGCTTAAGGAGCCTATCATTGAATGGTCCTCCTATGCAATCTTCTCCATTCATTTCCTCCAATAGGAAATCATGTTGTCTGCAAGAGGCTAAAATCTTGTATGGTCCCTTCCATAGGTTCTAAAAGTTACCGTGTTTCCCTTTCTCCTCGTTTCTAGCATCCCAATAGAGGACCACATCTCCAATTTTAAAATCATCTGCTTTTGTCTTGTAGCCATATACCGTATTTATCATTTCATGAATATTTTATGTGTTTTGAAAGACCTCATCCCTTTTTTCCTAAAGATGGATCATCTAATTGATTTGGCGTTGCAGATCATTCTCTTCACTACCTGCTTCTTGTAACAACTTCATAACTGGGACTGCAAGTGATGTAGGGAAAATTGTATCTACTCTATATACCAATTGAAAAGGATACATTCCTATTGATTTCTTACTACTCACCCTGTCGACCCACAAAGAATTAAAAAGCTTCTTATGCCCATTCTTTTTGTTTGCCTCCAACATCTTCTTTATAATGTTGAATAAATATTTTTTATAATGTTCCACCAATCCATTACCTTGTAGATAATATGTGGTTGAGTGCCCAAATTTGATGTTGTATTTCTAACAAAACTCAACCATTTTATTAGACTTGAATGCAGTCACATTATCTATAATGATCTTGTGAGGACAGCGAAAACAAGACAAAATGTTAGTATCCAAAAAATAAATAATGACTAAATCTGTATCTTGCCTTATTGGGATCGTTTCGATCCATTTGGTGAAGTAGTCGGTAGATGTCAAGATCCACTTGTGTTGGGAAAAATATTCAGGGTGTATTTCTCCAATAAAGTCAAGGCCCCAGTGCTAAAATGGCGCTTGCACAGATACAGGCTACAAAGGTAATAGGAGAAGCTTCCTCTTACCTTGAAATATCTGGCATTCGTGACAGATCATCACGGTTTTATATAAATATGCAAAATGAGTAGGCCAATAATATCCAGCCCTCAACAACTTATTTGTTGTGGTTTTCCAAAAGAAGTGACCTCTACAATCTCCCTTATTGAAATCAATCGTTACCTCCTTGTATTCATTTTATACAAAACAGTTTAGCAAGACACCTCTCGGGTCTTTCCAATATAGAGCACTGTCCAAAATGCAGTAATTGTAAGAATTCAAATTCAATGTATTTCCCTTACTTTTAGACATGTCTAGAGGAGGATTAAGATGCTGAAGAACATAAATGATGTCGGAATACCAAGGAGATGTGAGAAAAATATATTGTTGGAAAAATATTGAGCGGGTGGGGGGTGAATCAGTATTCCTTTCAATTAGAGCATTAGTTAATCTTCAATTATTATTAGTGTTTGTGCAATGATAGAAGAAAACAAAAGGAACACAAATGCACATAGTTTTTAAGGTGGAAATCCACTCTGGGACAAAAACCACCTAATGCTTTTCTAATAATTCTTTAATATTCAACTCCAATTGAAAATAAAGCTCCAACTTCCTAGAATATAGAAAAACATTCTTCTCCAGCTCCCACTAGATGGACGCTCCAATGCCCGAGATTCTTCAGTAGTCAACTGAATGGATTCCCCAACACCCAATGAGCTACAACTCACCCTAGCACCACCCTACCACCCTATAGAAGAATAAAAGAAGAATGGACTCTCATACTGGGGAAAATGGTCCACTTTACAATGATATATAATGATGTAGAAGAAGAAGATACACTAGACCATAACCCAAACTTTGACACAACCACCTAAAGATGATCCTAGACCACTCGACACTACCTCGTCAACTCTTGGTAGATAGACACTAGTACAATTTGTACAATAATGTATTTACAATGACTTAGTACAATGATACCTTTACAATGATTGTATGCAGTGCTGCCCACTTGAAGACTTCATGTGATGAAATCCTCACTGCTGTTATGCACCTTGGTTTCTGCTCTTTTCACGCTACCCTCTGCTACACCTTGCTTTTCTTTTCTACCCTAGAAAGTCCGGTCCTTTGTAGCCCTTGACAACACATGATCTACATTTTTCTTGCCTTCTAGGAGCTCGATATTGAATCTAGTGTATCTCTGTTATTTCATATCCCCAATATCTGATTTTCGGTACTGTAGTATTCTTCTGAGTCATATTTCTAATGCCACAGGTCTGACCCAATTTGGATTCTTCAAGGGAGAGTTATACCCAATATCTCACAATGCCCTAATTATGGTTTGTTTCAGCAGAGCGAACTTGTACGACATGCCACGTGTCATTGTTTCTTCATTTAACTATGAAATTGATAGAAAAAAAACTAAGGTCTATTCACTATCTGCCACTTTTTATGGAATTCCAATCCGATACTCAAAGAGAGAGTTATGATGATTTTACCAAGGTCACTTCTTTGGGATGAATTTCAGGAGCCTGTAAAAACACTTACTTCCACAGATCACATCTCAAAACATATTGAGCACCTTGATCTAAAATATTCACAACAGCTTCCTCAAGATTTCGGCTTCGCCTCATAAAAATTTCAGCTTCTGAACCTTCGTAAAAAAAAAGTTAGAGCTAAAATTCCATGATGAATTGTTTCATATGGCAAAATCCCTTGCATAAGGATGAAATGAGGATCACAATTTATATAAATGCTTAGGTTGAGAGGGGCTTCAACAAGTGAAAATGGGAGGGATTTTAGGAGCTTAAAAAATATTAATTATTAATTTTCAATGACCCATGCCACAACCTTATGGGGTTTTAGCCCACTAATTGGGGGTATAAACTTCAAACATGAATATCTCTCAAACCGTGAAGAATTACATGGCATGCCATATATCAACGGAAACATCTCGATAATTAGAAACCATCAAAAGCATTCTTGAGGTAGAATATAGTAATTTGGTAGGTCAAAATTCCCATGAAATATTGGGTTAGCCCCTGGTGCTGCTTGGGTTGACATCAATGATAACCGCTGATCAACAATCTCCCCCTTTGGCATTGATGGCAACATAAGTACTCCCCCTGCGATCATGACAACTCTTCTTACAACATTCTCTCCCCCTTTGACATCAATGGCAAAGGGTAACTCTCCTTAACACACAACCATCCTGTGGACCTGTACACACTTCCACTCCCCCTTTATATTCTGAATAAGGAAAAGCTAATGAGAACTTGGGAGAATCCCAAGCTTCTGGAGAAGATATTCCAATGCTTCATGAGTACTCTCATGATCATCAACACTTCCTACCCAATCTGCATTTGTAAAGGAATGAATAATGAGATTGTTACCCTTGGGATACCACAAGCCATATTTTGTTGTTCCCTTTAGATTTCGAAGAATTTTTTAATGGTAATAATATGTAATTCTTTTGGTGCTTCTTGGAATCTTGCTACTTGTCCAACTGCTTGCATAACATCTGGCCGGGAGGCTGTTATATATAGAAGACTAACAATCATAGATCTGTACAACCTTTGATCCATTTTAAATTTCTTGATCATTTCCTTGATGTACTTGGCTTGACATATAAATATTCCTTTCTCTTGCTGAGATATTTGAAGCCCTAAGAAGTATGTCAGCTCACCAAGTAAAGACATCTCGAAATCACTTTGCACCTTTGTAGCAAACTTCTTACTTAGTCAATCATCATTGCTACCAAATATTATATCATCCTCTTTAGCTATTAGACATGCTTTAGTTGCTTCATCCATAACATATATGTCGTTTGGAGGTCGACTTGCTGTATCCACAATTTCACCATACACGCCTTTCCTAATTTCAGATTTTGTGGAGTTGAATAGTATTGTGTGTCCTTGATCACACATTTGTCCAACACTGAGCAGATTGTGATTCATGTTTTCAACCAATAGAACATTCTTAGCTAGAGCATATTTTCCTCCAAGAGTGACAGTACTTGATCCTATAACATTTGAAGATCCATCATTTCCAAAGTACACGGTTCCATCCTTCTTCTCTTTCAGAGATACAAATTTATTTCTATCTCCAGTAATATGCGTTGAGCAACCGCTATCAACATACCACACATCTTTGTTGTTTTGAGCCTTGAGAGCGAGAGCACACTATAAGTCTTTCTTCTTCCATGTTCGTTCGTTCGTGCTTCGAAGATTCTTCCGGAGGATTTTCGAAGTTTGCATTTTGGCTATGTGTCCAAAGTTTCGACATTTGTAACATTCAATATTATTTCTTAAATGTTCAAATCTATTGATGTTTTTCTGATCCCTAGGAGTTTCATATTTGACAGATCTCCTGGAATTGTATTCGTTCCTAGGGTACATGTGATATTCTACAGCTTTATGACAAAATTTTCCACATGAATAACAATAGCCATAAAAAATATGTTGGTACCTGGATGGAAATTGTCTTCGAGGAATTGTCTTCCAAGGCTGTTCTTGTGAATCTTGTCCAATGAAGTCTAAATGCATGTCAGATCTCATAGGTTCATTGTATTTTGTTGTAGAAGGTCCTGCTTCTTCTTCTTTGTAACCGATGCCAGTTCTGTTGTTGTAAGATTGTTGATTGTTGATGAGTTATTCCAATGCCCTTGAGCTGTTGGCATAGTTTTGGATAGTTTTTCCTTTCTTCACTTCCTCACGCAGTGAGACTACTTCGGCGTCTAATTCTTCCCTTTCTTGGTTGCTTTCTTCCAACTTCTTTTGAAGTGACTCTTCAATGCATTTGTGTTCTTCAAATTCAGTTTTGAGACCTTGAACTTGTTCTTCAAGAGTATTGGAACGGATCTTCTCTACCTTGAGATCTTTTATAAGCTTGATTTCTTCCTTATAAAATTCTTCTATGGTCAATCCTTCTTCTTTGTTGTTTGATACCTCTTGTTTATTATGCTTGGATTTATTGTGCTTGGCCATAAACAATAATGTCTCATTGGCTTCTTCTTTGCTGTCATTGTCTTCATCGAATGATGAGCTATCTTCTTTAGAGAAAAAGTTCCTTTTGGATCCTTGCTTGTTGAATTTCTTAAATCCTTTCTTTCCTTTTGAGTTGCCATCACTTCTGTTTGGACATTTTGCTGTGAAATTCCCAACCTCACAACAGCCGAAACATATCAATGGAAGTTTACCTTTGAATTTTCCCTTACCAATTTTTAGTTTTCTCGTGAAGTAAGCATATTATTCATCTGAAAGACCTTCTCCATCATCTCCCTTTTCTTCACACTTGTAGGTGCATGTCTTTTCAAATGAAGGTTTTTTATCCTTATTGGTTTTCTTAGATGCAAAGAACATAGTTTCTAGATGCAAAGTAAGCTCTTCTTCATCAAGTCTCATTTCATATGCTATGAGAACTCCATGTAATTCCTCTTTGTTGATTTTTTCCATATTTTCATTGTATTCTAAGACCGATACCTTTGGGTTGAATCTCCCTGGTAACGTTCTAAGAATCTTTCGTATAATTGTCTTCTCATCAATTGGCTCTCCCAATCCTTCCAGAGTATTGGTTATTTCATCAACGTATTGGAAGTATGCAGCAATGTTGCAATCTTCTTTCATTCTGAGTCGCTCAAATTTTTCTCTATAGATTTGAAGCTTTGCTTCTTTGACATTTCAGTCACCTGCATATATATTCTCAAGCTTGTCCCATACATTTTTGGTGGTTTTACAACCCAACACCTTATGATAAGCAGATTCAATAAGTCCACTGATAATAATATTCTTTGCTTTTTCATCATTTACCAAATTATTCTTACCTTGTTCATCCGTGGTTAATATAAATCCATTTTGAACAGTGTCCCATACTTCGTAACCTTACGCCAAGAGATAGACCTCTATTATTCCTTTCCAGAGTGCATAATTATTTTCATTGAATAGAGGTACACCATTCTTGGAATGCTCCATGACCTCCTTCCAGCTGTTAAACTGCTATTGAAGGAAACAAGCTCTGATACTAATTGTTGGAAATATTGAGAGGGGGGGGGGGTGGGGGTGAGTCAATATTCCTTTAAATTAGAGCATTAGTTAATCTTCAATTATTATCAGTGTTTGTACAATGATGGCAGCAAACAAAAGGAACACAAATGCACACATTTTTTAAGGTGGAAACCCACTCCGGGACAAAAACCACCTAATGCTTTTCTAATGATTCTTTAATATTCAACTCCAATTGAAAATAAAGCTCCAACTTCCTAGAATCTAGAAAACCATTCTTCTCCAGCTCCCACTAGATGGACGCTCCAACGCTCGAGATTCTTCAGTAGTCAACTGAATGGATGCCCCAACACCCAATGAGCTACAACTCACCCTAGCACCACCCTACCACCCTATAGAAGAATAAAAGAAGAATGGACTCCTGTACCAGGGAAAATGGTCCACTTTACAATGATATAGAATGATGTAGAAGAAGAAGAGACAATAGACCATAACCCAAACTTTGACAAAACCACCTAATGATGATCCTAGACCACCTGACACTACCTCTTCAACTCTTGGTAGATAGACACTAGTACAATTTGTACAATAATGTATTGACAATGACTTAGTACAATGATACCTTTACAATGATTGTATGCAGTGCTACCCACTTGAAGACTTCATGTGATGAACTTATTTCTACTGTTATGCACCTTTGTTTCTACTCTTTTCATGCTACCCTCTGCTACACCTTGCTTTTATTTTCTACCCTAGAAAGTCTAGTCCTTGGCAGCCCTTGACAACACATGATCTACCTTTTGCTTGCCTTCTAGGAGCTCGATATTGAATCTGGTGTATCTCTGTTATTTCAGTTCCCCAATATCTGATTTTTGGTACTGTGTTAGTATTCTAAGTCGTATTTCCAATGCCATAGGTCTAACCCAATTTGGACTCTTCAAGAGAGAGTTATACCCAATATCTCAGAATGCCCTAATTATGGACTGTTTCAGCAGAGTGAACTTGTACGGAGTGCCACATGTCATTGTTTCTTCATTTGACTCTGAAATTGATAGAATGAAAACCAAAATCTGTTCACTATCTGACACATTTTACGGAATTCCATTATGATACTCAGAGAGAGAGTTATGACTATTTTACCAAGGTCACTTCTTTGAGATGAATTTCAGGAGCCTGCAAAAACACTGACTTCCACATATCATATCTCCGAAAATATTGTGCACCTTGATCTAAGATATTCACAGTAGCTTCCTCAGAATTTCAGCTTCGCCTCATAAAAATTTCAGCTTCTTAACCTTCGTAGAAAAAAAGTTAGAGCGAAAATTCCACAATGACCTATTTCATATGGCGAAATCCCTTGCATAAGGAGGAAATGAGGATCACAATTTATATAAATGCTTAGGTTGAGAGGGGCTTCAACAAGTGAACATGGGAGGGATTTTAGGAGATTAAAAAGTATTAATTATGAATTTTCAATGACCCATTCCACAACCCTATGGGGTTTGAGCCCACTAATTGGGGGTATAAACTTCAAACATGAATATCTCTCAAACCGTGAAGAATTACGTGGCGTGCCATATATCAACGGAAACATCTCGACATGTAGAAACCATAAAAATAATTATTGAACCAGAATATAGTAATTTGGTAGGTTAAAATTCCCATGCAATATTGGGTTAGCCCCTGGTGCTGCTTGGGTTGACATCAATGACAACCGCTCATCAACATATATGATATATGCTTGAGTGAGCCATCATATTCTTCATCGGACTAAACTGAAATGAGATTGATATCAAGTGCATGTAAATTGGATTCAACCATGAGATTGGCCAATACCCGACCTTTGATTGGATTTGTAGGCTTGATCTCGAGGTCATACTCTAACATAACTGCTATCCACTTTCCTCTTTTGCCTTTCAGATCAGTTTGCATAAGGACATCCTTCACTGTTGCAGTAGGGACACAGGCTAGAATGTGTGAATAAAGGATTTACACTTGAAAGTCCTTCAATGCCTTTACCAGTGCCAAGGCTTGATTCTCAATAATGTTATGTATAAGGGAAACATCCCTAATGGTATGGATGAAGAATGCAATGGGTTTCTCGGTCTTATCCTTCTTTTCCATCAAAAAAACAACCAAGGTATGTTCAGAGGCAAATGAAAATATGATGAAATCAATGGAGTAGTCGGGGCTGATCAAAATAGGAGTTGTAGTTAAGGAAAAATTTACTAAATTAAAATACCTTTTGGCATCCTCCGACCACCTTACCTCACTGTCCTTTTTGAGCATATTGGTCATCTCTCTAAGATTCTCGGTAAGATTTGGTATAAATATTCTCAAGAAATTCATCTTACCATTAAAATATTGGATCTCTTTCTTGCTGTGTGGGAAATCTATTTCTTGAATAGCTTAAATCCAAGAAATATCAATATGGATACCATCTTTGGAGATGATATGGCTGAGAAGCTTGCCCTCCTCCATGGAAAAAATAATCTTTTTGGGATTGAGTGAAATCCCAAATTTCCTACACTTCTGAAATACAATTATCAAATGATATAAATGCTCGTCATCAAAATGAGAGAAAACTGTTAAATAATCTAGATAAACAACTAAGAAACATCATTTTCATTTTCAAAGGCTATTTCCATCGCCCATTGAAAGGTGGCTCCTGCATTCTTGAGCCCGAATGGAATTTTAGCATACTTGAATGTGCCCCAAGGTGTCATGAAACCAGTTTTGTCTTGATCATCCTTATGCACTAAGATTTTATTGTATCCCGAATATCCATCAAGAAGCGACATTCGAGAGGACTCAAACACTCTCTGTAGGATATGGTCCATATTAGGAAGGGGATAGTTATCTTTAAAATACACCTTATTCAAGTTTCTGAAATCAATACAAAGATGGATTTCTCCCATTTTCCTTATCATTGGAACAAGATTTGACATCCAATGAGAAAATATAATGGGAACAATGATACCAACTTTAAAAAGTTTGTTCACCTCTTTCTCTATCGACGACAACAACCTAGGGTTGATTCTTTTCAAATTTTGTTTGAAGGGATTTTGATAAAGCTTGACCGGAATTGTATGTTGAATGATATTCTTGTCATATACTTTCATATCTACATAGTGCCAAGAAAATACATCAGAAAAATCAGACAAAAAGCCATGTATTTTTCTTTTACCTCTAGAGATAAGGACTTGGAAAACTTAACCATCTTGGGATTGTTTGTTGTTCCAATATTCACATCCTCGACACCTTTCTCGGTAGGAACCATGGCTGGCTTTATGGAAACATCATCTTGATCAAACGATTCTTTTGAAGGTACAAGACCCCTTGGAATGTTGTTATCTTTCAGTTGTAATACATCAACATGAGTAGCCTTGATCACTTGATCATATTTATCATATACCTCATAGATAAAGGAATTTTCAAATTCACCTTCCATCTGTAGAAAAATTATTCACCTTTTTGTCATCCCATAACACTTTCCAATACCTCAAGTTGTTAGGGACAATTGGTCAGTGTTTGACATGAATTTAAAGCTTCCTATTAGAAAATATGGGAATCTTAAAGTTACTTTCTGTTGTAGCAAGCGAATCTACCATAAGATTTTGACTTCTTGGTAAAACTGACAATGTATATTTAGGAAAAATTTTGAGGATATCAAGTACAACATTTCTATATGTTCTCATTCATGGATGCTTAGCTTGGTATTCCCCTTTTACCTGTTTGATTACAAGCTCAGATTCTCCATAAACATAAATTCTTTTTGCGCCCAACTTTTTTAGAATTTTGAGGTCCGTAATCAATGCCTCGTACTCAACTTCATTATTAGAAAAATCGAAAGCCTACTTATATGAAAACAATCTGACATTTTTTGGAATTTTACCTGATCGATGAATTGTACTACGGATCCAGATTCCGATGCCTACCCCATATTTCCCTAAGGCGTCATCGAAATCCATGGTCTAGAGACCATTCTCATCATCCAGAAGTTGGAATTCTGTAGTCTGATTTGTCTCTTCCTTTTGGGCCACTTCTTGAATCTGTTCTGTACCATTTTATAACTTTTGTGATAACTGCTCTGAAGAACTAGGTTGATTGCCTTGTTTTTCATCCAAAACTTCTCTGACACTATTTGAAATTTCTGGAATTTCCTCAACTTCTATAACCTGACTATCTAAATCATGAAAACCACTATCATTAAACAAAAAAAATGATTCAAGATTAGTATGTACAACATTGATAGGATTATTGTTTTGTTTCTCTTTACTGGTGATCATATACTTCATTTTTGTCTCCCAGTACAACTTCCTCAGTTTTACAAAAACTGACGTGGTGGCATAAGAGAAATCCAATTGCAAAGTACCTCTTAATTTTTCTCCTCTAGACCTTTACAGTATCATACCAAACCGTGGAGGTATATCAGCTACTACTTCATCCAGTAAGACATTTTTAGCAGGAATTTTCTCAAGTGAAACTACCAAGTCTTTTATAAGACCGAGACAACGTACTCTACCAGAATCAAAAGAGTAAAGATAATGGTAAGGACGGGTTATATCCAAGCCCAAATTTTCCATTATGGCCTTTGGAATTAGGTTATGAGAATATCTGGAGTCAAGCATGGCATTGTGGAGGATACATTGATGAATTCTCAAACTAAGATAAAACAGGGGAACTTCACTATCTTCTAGTTGACCATCTATGGCTGGACCAAAAATGAGCTCGAGTTGATCATCTTCAACATTAACCATATCTGACATAGGGTCTAATTTCAACATTTTAGTAACATGAGATTTGTATTGATTGTTTTTGACAAGCTTAGTGAAGGGGACAAATACTTTTAACTTAGAGATTTCGTTTTCTAAGCTAAAAATATTGGATTGTTTATCTACCTCATTTACAGTGGTGTCCCTCTTGTCGGGTTGGTCCTTTTTTTTCAGCTTCCTTATTTTGACTTTATTTTTCTTTCCTTGGTGTGCTTGTAGATGCTTGATTGATCTTGATCTAATTTTCAGTTGTAGGCTCCTTTCCCTTGTTCTTATTAGCTTGGCGATTTTTCTTGGGTTGAGTATATTTTTGTTGGGATGTCCACTTCTGAATAGGAGTGACATGAACTTCTCTATTTCTCAATGAAAATTTCCTTTGCTATGAGTCGAGTGCATTAATATAACCCCGCTGATAATCATCATATTGAACCTCCAACTCATCATCATTTGCAATTATTTAATCCTCATATTTCGTAAAATCTGTTTTCTCAATGTATTCGTCATCTGGTGTCAAGAAAATAGGCTGGCCATATGCTATGAAGAAATTATTCTCTTCCAAAATATCATATTCTTATTCAAACCCTTGAGCATAATTATGTTGCAAAGGATTTTTGATCTGCGGTTATGCTAGATGCTCTAGAGCTCTTTGTTCCCTCTGTTTAATCCTAAACTAAGCTTGATGTTGCTGACCTCGGAAATTAGGATTCTGAACCTGTGATTCTAGTTGCCTTTTAGTGATAGACATTCTATCCACCAGTCTCTTCATAGTCCTGATAAGAGTATCCAATTTTACCTCAGAGGATGTGGATGGTTCTTCCTTGATTGTTACCTTTCTTCCACCTTTGGTCTTTGAATTTTTTATTTTCAAATTTTCTTCGACACTAACTGCATTTCTTTTCATCTCCTCTAGTGTTGTAGGAATTCTCTCTCGGAGCTTATATGCCATGTCCGGATCAAAATCATCTGGATAGTGCAAGAGAGCCAAACCCGAAGGAGTTTTGATCTCATTTGGGATTGAGTTATACACCTGGTTAAAGCGAGCAGTAAAATCATGAATTGACTCATTTGGATTTCTCTTTAAGTTGTCATACTCAGAAAGAATCTAAAGTGGATTACTTTTCACTTCCCATCTAGCTCTGAATGTATCAGTTAGATGCTCCAGATTTCCTATGGAATTGGCAGTCAAAGAACAGAACCATGTTTTTACACCCCCAGAGAACCTTTGAGAAATGATCCTCTTTTTTGCATCATCGACATCAATTTCTTCTAGTTAAATGAAATCAATGACTTTCACTAAGTGTTGTCTGGCACTAATATTTGAGTTTTCATCAAAGAGAGGAAGTATTTGCCCATAGCCTTGTGGTAATGGTGCAAGTTGACCAGGTAAAATCAGAGGTCCCAATCTCACAATGAACCCTGCTGAGTGTGGTGCAGGAGTTACAATGGCAGGGGTAGGTTGAGAAGGTAATGAAGTAGAAGGGATAGAATAGGAGGCAAAAATTGATTGAGATTTTGTAGGAATGAACAAAGACTCTTGCTGATACTGGATGATAGATTTTTTAGATGTATATTGGAGTTGATTATCTTATTTTCCAAGTCTATCAAACTGGCTCCAAACCTTCCTATCAGAATGTGACTCAGACTTAGATTCTTCAGATAATATGTTATCTTCAAGTTTCAGGGAATCAAATACTACTTCAGATAATGATTTAACTTCAGACAACCTCAAGGGATCAAATACTATCTTGGACAATGAAGTTTCCAACTTTGATCTACAGATAGACAATTCAAACGTCAAATCGAATGGAATATCTTCAAGGGATAATAATTTTGCAGGTAATGATGAATATCTTACCAATGAAGATGGATCCAACTGAAACTTTGAGTGCTGGGATCTCTGCTTTTTGATGATTATCTCTGTATCTTCAACTAGAGAGGCTGGATGAGGATCAGGATTCGACCTTGTCTATCTTCTCGAAGCTAGAATGTTCTTTGTTTCCACAACTCGGTTCTCTCCAATTTTTTAATCAGCCTTCACGAAGACTAGAGCCTATCACCCAAAGGCCTAGAATTCGATGAAAAATATAGTACACCCAGGGAATTTATGTCACTTCGTTCCCCGACAATGATGCCAAGATGTTAGCACTCCACCAGTTCTCTGAATGCTGAGAAGGAGACCAAAAAAGGTAACCACAAACCACTTTGACCTAGTAGCTAGCCCTACTAGGCTAAGAGGGCTCTCTCAATGAAATCACAACCAATTTAATGGATCATGAAATATTTTATGCTAGATATGAATATTAGGGTTTGATTTAATTTGACGGATTTGTGTTGGATGATGGTTTAGGTCTAGGAAAAACTAGGTCAGGGCTCTAAAAATATTATTTTCAGAGATGTAATGGGGCAAGGTAGGCACACACTTTAGCACTTTAGAGGTATCTTGTTGAATATGGTATATTGATAGGGTTTCAAAACGAGTATGAATATCATGAATTCGTTTATATCAGAAGAAAATGAACATAAATGTGAAAGCTTCTCCAAAACAGAGCATCAAAATTAATGAATTATGTTTATCATCTTAGAAAACAAGCACATAAGGAATATAAATGGAAATGGAAGGTACAATACATTCAAACATATGATAAAAGAAGAAGAAACATTTCTAAAGCGCATACCACATGAATCCCACCACAATAAATGCAAACTTTGTCTATTAGTTCCTACCAAATTCACAAATAAATTAGTGTCCAAAGCTCAATTCCACAACATCCAACTTTTGAAACTGATTAAAAAGTGGCTCATATATCCACTAAGGTCTAAATCCTCCCTTGGAGGTCGAATTTCCAATAAGAAAAGAAAAATTCATGCATCTATCCAAAGTCTGCTACACACTAGGAGAGGTTACTCAACCAATTCCTCCTTTTCCTAACCATCATGAGACATATCCTCAAAGAATTAAATGGAGGATAAGACACCTAACCAACCCTATATTGTCCATTTAAATTTAAATTTTACCATTTACATTCATCTACTTTTACCTTTTGACTTTTACAAAAGTGAAACTGGAAATTGTCAAAAATTACACACTGAAAATTTCTTGAAAATTGTAGAAAATTGCAAAAGCGCAGTGAGCTATTGGAGGTCATTTGTGAGTGCCTTACGGAAGTCAAAATCCAAATATGAGACCTGTTTTGGAATTTTGGGAGATTTTTTTATGTCTTTTGACTATTTTTTCATGAAAAATGACCCATTTTTTACTAAGTTATACCCCTTTTACCAAAGTGTCTCTAGAAGCGCAGTGAAATCGAAAAAGAGGGGTAGAATGTTGATTTTTCACCCCTTTTTCTCATTTTCTCAAAATTGAAGGCTTGAATAAAAAATCTGAGGAAATGGGTTTTGAGAGGAGGAAAATATATTTCTATAAATGTCAGCCATTTGTCATTTGGAGCTCTGAGGAAAAAGCGCAGCATGAGCACGCTACACTTCTGGACCTAGTGTAATTTTCTGAATTTTGCAAAATTGCACCAAAATACAAAAAATCCTCCAAATATTCCCAAAAATTGATCTAGAAGTGTCAAATGAGGTATATTATGCAACCATGGAGGCATCTACAAGTAAATCTAACTTACCTTTCTCCTCATGGCTGATTAGAGTTTGCTTTAACTTAACTTGTAGTTGTTTGAACTTCACATTACAAATATGATTTAGGGCATAATAGTGGCCAACCATGTGCTTATGAATCTTGTTGTCCCTACTGGCCTTGTCAAGGATCTTCTCCAAGTGGATGTTGACCTTTTCAAGCCAAAACTCCCTTTCTCATTAATCTCATTTGCAATCATGTCTTCAAAACTAAGCTCTTCATCTGTAGGGTTCTACTCTTTTTCCTTTTGCAATGCCTTTTTGAGACCCATGATTCTTGGCCTCTTCCTTCTCACCTGATGTTTGTGATCATCATTTTTATCATGCTTATCTATGCCAGCCATTTCTTTGCCTTTCTCATTATGCTTGCTTGCCTCAAACTGAATTTTTTCCAAGGCCAACCATTTTTCCTTCAGCTGCTAGTTTTCTTGCTCTAGAAATTAAATGACAAAGTTTCCCCTTGCCAAGTTGTCTTGGAGCTCTTTGATTTGTGCATCATTGTCCTTGATAACCATCTCTAGGTTTTTAGGCTCATCACTAGCCTCCTAGTCTACTAGGTGAAACTCATGCTCCTCTTCATCATGCATTGATGTCTCATATTGTGCTAATATTCCCTACTCTGCTGGTGTAGGCTTGGCCCCTTCATCACTTTGAGGAGAAAACAAAAGCCTTGTGCCTCTCTAATATGTATGAGTGACCTCTAGCCTAGGTCTCTTTGTCACTCCTTCTTCCTTGCTTGATGAACCAACCTCCTACATGGTAGGTGGCATGTTTTGCTGCTGGTTAGGTGAAGTAGTTTGTAGGGCTGCCTCAATGAAGGAATCCCATGTAATTTTGTTTTCTGCCAACTCATGGAGAAATAAGATCTTCACCAAACTATGATGGATGAGACTAGGATAGTGCTCTTTTTTTTCACCTGCACCTTTTCAGACATCTTGATCACACTCCTATATAAGAAAATGCACAAATTGAGGGACTTCACAACTGTGAAGTGCATGAGAAGTCTAATGTGATATTGATACAATCTTCAAAACTTGCCCTCAAATGTGAAAAAATTCATGATAACCTTCATTAGTGATGCATATCTCTCTAGTAAATATCTGAATGGGAACATGTGTGTATGAGATCCTTTATACTATGATTTCAAGTAGGGTTTGTACTGCTCTTTTGGGTGCAGGAATTACACTTAAGAAAAATCCTCAACACTTAATTTGTCAACCCAGGGGATTCGTAAACTTAGAAACGAAGCACAGGCAATGCCAGAGATGGTATGAATCCTTCTAATGTAAATCCCTACTTTCTTTAAATGAAAGATTGTAGAATCAAATCAAAAGAGAAAAAGGCAACTTGAACCATCAAAAATAATATAAGACTGGAACAAGGAAGTATGCATTTGCAAGAGAGAATTAAAGATCAAAGGAAAACACTCCCACTAATGGTTGTTTAATCTACTGAGTGTGTGTTTTCCTTTAGTAGGGACACTTTAGCAGTCTCGTTAGATGGGCCCTTAAACCTACTTCTTTAAATATTTCCTTCTTGCATTAATCTATCCTGCACTAGTGTAGGATCAAAGATTTATGTGGAAGGTATAAATAGTGTCTTTACTGAAGGCTTTTTACTTCATGCAAGGGCTCGAACTTTTCAAGGTTCAGAGCACTCAGATCTTGTGGCGAGAAACTAGTTCTTGCACTAGATCAGAGCTTCCTGCACTTAGCTTTTAATCCTTAAAACAAGTGTTCAATTATTGCAAGTGCTAGTTTACTATCGAATCAAATCGCACAAATAAAAGTGAATGTTTCTGATATTAAAAAAATGAAGAAATAAAAAAATAATCATTTATCCTATCATAAGCATTTAAAGAAATAAAGTAGATTGCGGAAAGTAGACTAAGAAAGCTTTCTGCATCACACCAACATGCACTGGTGCAGGTTCATTTCTCCTGCTTGGACTAGGCGAAAAAACCAATTAAATAGAATTGCAGGAAAAGGAAATATCACACCAACGTGCACTGGTGCAGGTTTTTTTCTCCTGCTTGTACCAGGCGGAGGAAAACCAATATGAAATCAAGTGCAGGAAAGTAAATTGCAGGGAAGAAAATATATCTACTTCTCACAACGGATCTGTTTTCACTCAGACAGGAAAACACGTGCTGAAAGTTAAATCTCACTTTGACAATATAAACACAAATTACAGGAAATCGAAAATAGGGTAAACGTGCTAGGTTGGATGGGCCCTAGCCAACCAGTGTGTTCCCCTTTTAAGTTAAAACGTTGCTCATTAAACTAGTCAATTCATCAGTTTAAAAATAGAAACACAATTTCTGAAACATGAGGTGAAAACACCTTTTATTAATTCATTGAGGTGAATACATGCGTTAATACGATGTCCAACCCAGATTCAAGCGATAAAAAAACAACCGATTACCGCCTATCAACTTCGCTCTAAAAAATCTGCTAAAAAATTCTTCCTCCCCTAAGTCCTATTTACACTTTACATTATATAGATCTGTTGGCCGAAGGGAAAAACAAATCGTTCAACTGATTCATAACAAAATGCAGAATTTAGCATTCGACCTTCAAAATTAGGCAGCTAACAAAACCAACCGTAGCTAATCTCCAGTCTTTTCGCCCTTCACGGATTGGTCTCGGCTGCCTTTGAATCATTTGTGCTGTTGTGGCTGAAGATAAGGCGGTGATCAAGGAGGTTCGGATCTACCACGAAGATCTGTTGTGCTGGCATTGGTGCAGGATCCGATCCTGCACTAAGATCAGCAGTCACGGTAAGCACTCTAACTATCAAATAACCATTGGAGATATCGATAAGTTACAAAAGTGATTTAAAAGTAAGAAATCATGTAATAAATATTTAATTAATGCTAAATTGAATTAAAACATGAAGAATAAAGGTTTATACGAAATATGTCACCGTGCTTGGACTGGTGCAAGATGAGGGTGCATAAAAGAGGTGAAACAGAGGTAAATGATTATGATTTAGGAAGGGGAAAATGGTAAAAAGAGAGAAAATTAGGGGGCTAAATTCCTCCCATACCTAAGCTATTGTGTGTCCTCACACAAATCTTTACCTCTGCAAAAAACCTTCAAAACTTTGAGCGTTCCAGCTCACTCCTACTCTGTCATACTAGCATCAGCCTATAATGTTTTGAATTTCTTCTTTTTTCTTTTCTTTAGTTTATTTGTCACTTTTATAAGTTGTTTGAAACACTATGCAGCTTGGTATTGCCACACTCTGACTTCTGCTTTCTTTTTTTGGATCTCCGCCGTTAATTCTTCTTTATTCTGTTCTTTTTCTTCCTGCGCCTTAGCTACGAGCTACTCTAAGTTCTGCACTTGAAGCTCTGGCTCAACTATCTGAGCAACAGGAGATACCGAGTCTTCTTCCTCCTCTGTCTTGACTGGGGCTGTATCTTCTTTAGGAACCTTAGTATCCCTCGGGGCTTCAGTAAACTCTTCTTCTTCTTCTTCTTCGTCTTCTTTGTCTTCTCCTTCTTCTTCTTCTTTTTCTTGCTTTTCCGGTTCTTCATCTTCCTCTTCTTGTTCTTCCGGTTCTTCATCTTCCTCTTCTTCTTCTAGCTCTTCTTCTTCTTGCACTTCTTCCTCTTGCACTGGTGCAGGAGGGGATTCAACGTCCAGTGGGGACTGTGGTTCTGCACCAGGTTCTTCATTCTTTTTCTGAGCCATTTTAATGAAATTGGCCAACAGGGTGTCATCCTCGACCTCTATAGATTTTGCTGCTTCCGAAAGGACTGACAGAAAATCGTCTTCTTTTGGGGTTTGTTCATGTACTGGTGGCATCAAAGGAGTTTCGTCAACAGGTCTACTCGTTGTCTTCTTTTTCTTTGGAGATGGGCCCTTTTCTTCTGTTGATTTCCCAGGTCTAGTGCAAGAAGGACTTCCCTTTACACTCGGACCCTTTCTTATGTTGGGGGGGGGGGGTCTCTGTCTTCTTTCCGGTAGCTATATTCTTATGCAGTTGATTTAACAGTGCCTCCCAGGTCATCCCTTTAAATTCCAACTGCTTCTGAACCAAGATTTTGATCAGGCCGTGGTGATATAATTTCTTGTTGGCTTGATCCACTCGTGCGCCCTGCACACTCTTAGCCATATTCTCCAAACTCTTAAGTAAAAAATAAGTGAAATCCATCCTCCACAGGACATGCCGACCGGGTTCAAAATGTTGCAACATTCTAAAATGATACAGAAAGGTGAGGGAGTACCTTCCCTCGTAAGTCACAAATTTCTGGAGGATAAAAAGGAGGTCCCGCCACTGTCTCAGCAGGGCGCTGCGCGGAACTCCTTTCTTCCAATCTACCTTCATATTTTTATCAATGATGAAATGCTTCCAGCACTTCATCTCGAGCTTCTGATTTTTGAAGTACTGCACACTCGTGTTTTGCAAGCCCGTTGTTGCTGCTATCGATTCTTCCGTGACCTTAAATTTCAGGGGCCCAATTTTTACACGACCATTTTTTAAACTCTTTGCAAACTGTAGGGCCACTTCACTGTTGTGCCCATCAAATTTCTACAAAAACTGAAGAAAGCCCGAGTCTCGCAATAGTGCAAGACTATTGTGAAATTCAGCGGTCTGATATACCTCACTGAGAGACGAAGGTTCACATCGAACAGGCGGCATCGCTGCTTAACAGTTAAGAACAATTCAAAAATTGCATGCAATATCGGAAAATTTGGCTCTTTATAAATAGGGATCCAACCACCCACCATCCCTTTTGTCTTATCACCGATCCATTCCTCCAAAATAGTCGTGGATGTGGGGGCATGTTTGAAATCGTGTGGGATTGGTACTTGCGGCGACGTTTTTTAATGGCTAGGTGAGTTAATCATTATAAGTGAAGGACGTTTAGGATCATGGCGGAAAAGGTAATTATATCCAAGAAATGGTTAAATATTTCTGCATTCCTTCATAATTCAAAAAAAATCTTTAGCATTTATCAAAAAATGATCATGATTCTTAACTAAAAACACCTTGTACTTTAAATAATTTTCTCCTAGTTAATATGATAGCACAAGTACTCATCAAATAAGTGAAAAAGGCTACTTGTAAACTTTTATGATGACCACTTCCTATGACATATGCTCATGAAAAGAACAAATTGTACTCTGTTTTTGTAAAGGTGCATGCTTGCACCGATCTGTTTACACTGCTTACTATGTTGTTCTGCTGGTACCATTCTACTAAGATGATATGCTTGCACTAGTGCAAGCATATTGTCTGAAAAAAAGTATAGGGAATTTAAGTGAAATATAGGCTGGACTTCCAAAATGGCTTCCTCAACTAATACTGGAAATTTTCTTCGCCCTTTCTTGATGCTTCAGAGCATCTTTTTTCTATTTGTGTATGAGATCTTGCAATGAATTCATGAGGGAATAAAGAAGTGGGAAAGGAGAAAATTTCAGAATGGGAAGGAATTTTGTTACAGGGATTCCAGGAATAGTACCACAAGAGGGGATAAACAGAAGTGGGATAGGGAAAAAAATTTCAAAAGGTAAAGTGGGATTTTAACGAAGTGGGTAGGGTAAATTCAGAAGAATGTGGGAAGCATTAGGGGAATTTTGAGGTCTAAAATGGTCCTCCTAAGGAAATAATAAAACTTTTTTCACCACAATCCATGTAACCATAGTTAAAGTCAATTCAAAAGTTGTACGAAAATAAAATTAATAAATTTTTTTTATTGATGTGACTATAAATAAGGATGTGTTTTTCAAGAAAAAGTCATTATCATTGAACAACTAATGCATTTGTCCTTTGTACTTAAATAACTTAAAATAAAATATAAATATAAATTTATAAATTCTTAATTATATTATATGCTATTAATTAAAATTCATATTATGTAAATTGTATAATAACATCTAATTAATATACTATATAAAAATAATATAATATAATATAATAAATGTATAGGGATATGCATTGTTTCTTTCAAGAAATATGAAATGACAATAATATATTTTTATCTGAAAAGTGTGAAATGACATTTATTATGAGTACTTTACTTTGACTTTAGAGGTACATAGAGCACTACCATGGTTAACCATGATTTTTTATCCACCATTGAGAATGTGACAAGTAAGTACCTTTAAAACAAGCAATGCTACCTCAACCATTAGGGATGATGTCATCCCCTAAAATGTGATTGGTTCTCATAAAGTGAATTTTGATTGTACATTTTCCTTAGGAGGCCCATTTTAGACCTCAAAATTCCCCTAATGGTTAATCATTCGGGGATTTAAAGAAGAAAACTGAGGGGATATTACGAAATAGGATATGAAGAAAGGCATAAAATTTTCTAGAAGGTCTGCCTGCATTGGTGAAAGAAAAAATAACTACAGCGAGAATTAAGTGTTACTTGAATAAAAATATCCATGTTAATTACCCCAATGTATAAAGGTTGGTCCTGCTAAACCTGCTTTTACTCGGTGGACGCTAGCATATCTAAAGATCAAGAAACATTATATTTTTATTAGAAATTTTTGATCTTCCTGCCAACAAGCTGGTTTTCAGGTTGACCCTTCTGCAATCATGTCAGCGAACTGATTTTCACAATTACAGGAAAATATTTTTTCTTTACTTTTTTTTTGTATTTTTTTGTATTTTTAATTTTTTTTTTCAAGAGAAAGAAGGATTCATGTCTTCAAAAGGTTGGTATTACCATTCTCCACTACCGTCCCGAATTGCTGTTGGACTTGCTGTGTAAAATCTTTCTTGGCAAGTGGCTGAAAATACTTCTTTAATCTATGTCCATTTACCAAGAATACTGAATTTTTTCCATCAATAGTTTTAACTTCTACTGCTCCATTCTCAAATACTCGGATCACTTCATAAGGTCCCATCCAACGTGTATGGAACTTTCCTTTAAAAATTTTAAATCTGGAATCATAAAGGAGTACCCAATCACCTGGTTGGAATTGCTTTTTCTGAATAGACTTGTCATGCCACCTTTTGCATTGCTACTGAATTAGTATGTTCTGCTGAACAACATCCCTATGAAATTCATATAACTCATTTAATTGGAGAAGACGTTGTTGTTGTGCCTCAGAGAGATCTAGTCCTAACTGAACTGTAGTTCTGAAAGTTTTGATTTGGAACTCAATTGGTAACAGAACCTGTTTGCCATATATCAGCTCATATGGTGTATGTCCCATGCTATTTCTCCAAGTGGTTCTGTATGCCCACAAAGCTTCTGGTAATCTTTCAGCCCAATCTTTCTGATGCATATTCACTGTCTTTGTAAGAATGGACTCGATCACTTTGTTTGTAGATTCCACTTAGCCATTTACTTGCGGGTGATACGGCGTGGATTTCCTATGCTGGATCTTGTATTGCTCCATCACACCCTGTACCATATTAGAAATAAACTGCGGACCATTTTCAGAAAAAAATTTCTCTAGGCACACCAAATCTAGTAAATATTTCAGTAAAAATAAAATCAACAACAACTTTTTCTGTAGCAAAAGAAACATCTTTAGCTTCTACCCATTTTGTAACGAAATCTGTACAAACCAAAATATGCTTTTTACTTAAGGATGTTGGATTTATTGGCCCTATAAAATCAATAGCCCATTTTTCAAATGGCTCAATCATAACTTGGGGAAATAAAGTCATTTCATTGGTTTGATTAGGCTGGCCCATTCGTTGACAGCTATCACAATGCCTGAAATACTGTTTGGCATCCTTAAACAAGGAAGGCCAAAAGTAACCAGCACGCAATAATTTATATGCAGTCTGCTTATCAGCAAAGTGGCCTCCACAAGGTTCATCATGAGAAAATTTCAATATGTCAAAAACTTCCTCCTCTCTTACACATCTACGGATAATTAGATCTAGACCAATGTAAAAGAGATCTCCTTGAATCTAGGAGTATGCAGCACTTTTCTGAATAATATTCCGCTTTTCACGAGCGGACAAGTGAGGTGGTTTTTTTCTAGTCACCAAATAATTAGCAATATCAGCAAACCACAGAGAATCTGTTGACATAGCAAAAAGATGTTCATCTGGAAAATCATCATTAACATGAGTTACTTCACCAGGATTATCTAATCTAGAAAGAAAGTCTGCTACAACATTAGATTTCCCTGGTCTATCAACAATAGTAACATTAAACTCCTGCAACAATAGCAACCACCTAGTCACTCTACCACTTGTCAATGGTTTGTTCATCGAATATTTAATCATGGAATGATCAGTATGTACAAATACTTCATATCTTGTAATATAGTGCCTGAACTTATTAATTGCAAAAATTACAGCTAAAAACTCTTTCTCTGTAACTGTATAATTCAATTCAGGGGAAGACAAATTCTTACTAATATAGTAAATATCATAGGATTACTTATTTTTCTCTTGTCCCAAATTTGTGCCAATAGCCAAATCTGAAGCATCAGAGGAAATGTGAAAAGGCAGGGACTAGTTTGGACCTCGCAAAATTGGTGCCTGTACCAACTTTTACTTCAATGTTTCAAAAGACTGTTGGCAAGCTGTGGACCAAGAAAATTCACTATCCTCAGCTAGAAGTCGGAAAAGAGGGGCAACTATCTTCAAAAAAATTTCAATGAATCTTCTATAATAACTACCATGTCATAAAAAACCTCTTACTTCCCTTTGAGTTTTGGGTGCAGGAAGATGCAGAATGATTTCAATCTTTGCCGGATCAACCTGGATACCTTTATCAGAAATCAAATGGCCAAGTACCACTCTCGCTTTGCACATTAATCTACATTTCTTGTCACTTAAAGCAAGATGGGCTTCTTGAAAACGAAGAAGAACTTTCTCCAAATTTTTGAGAGCTTCCTGAAAGGAATCACCAAACATAGAAAAGTCATCCATATAATTTTCTACAAATTCTAGATCAGCAAAAATGGCCAGGACTACCCTTTGAAAGGTAGTTGGGGCATTAAATAAACCAAAGGGGAGAAATTTATAAGAAAAGGTACCCCATGGACATGTAAAAGTAGTTTTATCCTGATATTCAGGTGCAATCTATATCTGGTTATAACCATTGAAGCCATCCAAAAAGGAAAAATATTTCTTTCCTGTAAGGGTATCAAGCACTTGGTCAATGAAAGGGAGAGGGAAGTAATCTTTAAGAGTGGCTTTATTCAATTCTCGATAATTAATACCAATACGCCATCTTCCATCTTTCTTAGGTACAAGCACTAATGGAGAGACCCACTGACTGTCAGAAATAGGATAGATAAAACCAACATCCAAGAGTTTATGTACTTCTTCCTTCATAATATCTCTTAGAGCTGGATTCATTCGCCTTTGGGGTTGTCGGACAAGTCAGGTTCCTTCCTGAATATAAATATGATGTGTACAAGTTTCAAGAGGGATACCCTTCATATATTCATAGCCCCAAGCAAAGGCACTAAGATGGTTTTGCAACAAATTCAAAAGCTGCTCTTGTTGAGATGAGTCCAAATCTAAACTAATATGCAAGAACTTACTAGGGCTAATCTCAAAAAGAGTGGTATTAGGCTCGGGAGTACTCAAGGGAGTGGTCAAATGCAGCGATACAGAAGAATGAGAATCATGATTATCTTGAAAATCTAGGCTGAAAATTTGGCTCAATGGCTCAAAGTTAGGCATAGTGTCTAGATTATTCAGAAAATCTTGAATCTCATCTTTTGGTGAAGACCCAATATAATGATGGATAAGAGAAATAGAATAAATCTCTTCATCAATGCTTTGATCCAACCATAAAGTATCTCGAAGGTCCTGAATGGATTTGGAAGGGGGGTATAAGGTAGCTTTCTTTCTAGAATCTCCATGTGAAATATACATATCACCAGAACGACATCCAATATATGCATCGACCGTAGCAAGCCATGGTTGACCCAAGATCAAGGGATGTCCTCCTATTGGGTTCTTGGGCTGAAGCAAAATGAAATCAACAGGATATTCCCAAGAATCTAATGAGATGATCACATTTTCCAATACTCCTTCTGGCTTAATTTTAGATCTATCTGCTAATTTGAGCACAGTGGGAGTAGGGCGAAGATGAGATAACCAAAGTTGATCCATGGTTTGCTTAGTCATGACATTAATGGCTTCCCCCAGGTCTATTAGAACATTAGAGACCAGGACATTACCAATCTGAACTGAGACAACAGGGTTTCTGGGATCAGTATATTTTTCCATAGACAGACATCTCGTCATCAACTCTGCTGCCCTACCAACAAATTGAATGGTTTGGGGTTCCAATCTCTTCCTCCCGGGTTTCTTGAGACAAAGTTCCTTAATAATCTTGGTATAAATGGGGATCTTTTTAATGTCTTGAAGCAAAGGTATCTTAATGAAAAGATTATGAAGCTCAGATGCCAAACTAGTCTAAAAAATAGGCTCACTTCTTTCCATTACTAGCCTCTCTGGGAAGGGAGGCTGGTTGGAAGAAGATGGAAAGAATTCAAAGGGTAAAGGATGCTTAGTGACAACTTTTGGAGAATGGTTAAGAGTTTCCTCTTCTCCTTTCTATTCAATGATCACCATAGGTTGCTTCTGATTTTCTGATGTTACAGTCCTTCCCGATCTCAATTGAATATCATGAACCCCAACTGGAATAGACTGGTATTCGAATGATAAAGGTGGGTTTGTTACATAGATCATTTGCACTGCTTTATTATTATTAGGATTGGGCATAGATTGAGTAGGCAACTGAGGAGGTCGAAAGGGTGGAGGTAAAGGCAACGGTGGAGTGGACTGACTCGGAAGTTGAGGCATTGAATAAGGTGTATGCGTAGATGGATATGACTGCATAGGTGGCTTGTAGGAATATATAGAATTTGTTGGCCCTCTCCAACCTTGTTGCCATGGTTGAGAAGGTTGCCCATGCTGATATTGATTCCCATACTGCCACTACTGATGAGAGTTTGGATAAGAATATGCCTGTGAATTATAACCAAAATAGTGTGGAGAAAATTCAGAAGCCATACCTGTACCTACCTGAGGCCAATTCCTTCTTGCTCCCATATCCTTCAAGCATTCAATTTTAGGCTGTCCCCCTGTAGATACAACTTTAATTCCTAGTATAGAGGGACATTTTTTTTGATATGGTCTTCTGCACAAATAGCACACTTATTAGTTTCTTTCAATTTAAGAGGACACTCTTTAGGAGGATATTTTTCTCTACATTTAGGACAACAAATACATAATGAATATTGTTCCTTCATAAGTTTCTGCTAAAATTTTAAAGAGTAACTGTTTGGTAACAGTGTTTATTATATCAATTTTCATGTTTTCCATTTTATTTTCTAGTCCAATAATCATAGCATCAGTGGATTCAGTTTTTCTATTTCTAATTTGAGTTCCTCTACCGGATCTATACTAGTTTCTTGAAAATTTCCTGTATAATTCACAAATCTGGTCAAAAGTTTGCTAAGAAATATCACCTTGTCCTAACATATTCAAATTATTTCTAGCATTATTAGTAATTCCTCTTAAGAACAAGGTTCTAATAGTGTTGGGATCAAGCTTAAGTTTTGACCTTTGTAAAATATACAGAAATCTTTCTAGATAATCTTCAATAATTTCATCATTATCTTGTATGATTGTAAAAATTTCATCCTGCATGTCCTGAGTTTTGCAATATTCTTGATATTTAGACAAAAACACTCTCTTCATCTGATCCCAAGAGGTTATAGTGTTTCCTCCTAACCCCATAAACCAGCGTAAAGTTGAGTCCTTGGTAGTAAGAGGAAATAGTCTTAACTTCTGAGCATTAGTTGCATAATCATAACTTCTACACAGAATATCAAATTTGAATATAAACGAGTCAGGATCTTCATGAACTTTACCATGGAAATGAGGGAGAGCTGATGGTGGAATATTCTTCATTTGCACCACAGTATCAGTATCTACAGTTGGAAACACAAAAGTGGATTGTTCTTCGCTTACCTGGTTGTCACCAGTCCCTTCCAAATGATCTTCTTAGTCCACCATTGTTCCCTTTTTACTTGTACCACTCTCAATAGGCTGATCCACACATGAGCTATTATCACCAGAGTCCAGGTGGATTGTTCCTGCATGATGGGTTTGAATTGGATTGGGCTTCCTGCTTACAGAAGGAGACCTAATATGAAAATTGTTTTTAGAATTATTTCGGCCCTTAGTGGGCTTCGAACCCTTGCCTTTCCTAGGCATTCATTTCAAAAGGAAAGAAAAAAAGAAAAATAACAAACAAATTCTAAAAAATGCTGTCGGAAATCAATTAACACCAGTAAAATTCCTTCAAAGAAACAAATCTTCCAAACAATACTGCAAAAGATAAAGGAAAAATTACCTCTATTTGTATAATCATAAAATTCTTACCAAATCAAATCGCCTCCCCGGCAACAGTGCCAAAATGTTGGGTGCAAGAATTACACTTAAGAAAACTCCTCAACACTTAATTTGTCAACCTGGGGGATTTATAAACTTAGAGACAAAGCATAAGCAATGCCAGAGATGGTATGAATATTTCTAATGTAAATCCCTATTTTCTTTAAAGGAAAGATTGCATAATCAAATCAAAAGAGAAAAAGGCAACTTGAACCATAAAAAATAATCTAAGACTCGAACGAGGAAGTATGCATTTGTAAGACAGAATTAAAGATAAAAGGAAATCACTCCCACTAATGGTTGTTTAATCTACTGAGTGTGTGTTTTCCTTTAGTAGGGACACTTTAGCAGTCTTGTTAGATGGGCCCCTAAACTTGCTTCTTTAGAGATTTCCTTCTTGCATTAATCTGTCCCGCACTAGTGCAGGATCAGAGATTTATGTGGAAGGTATAAATAGTGTCTTTACTGAAGGCTTTTTACTTCATGCAAGGGCTCGAAATTTTCAAGATTTAGAGCACTTAGATCTTGTGGCAAGAAACTGGTTCTTGCATCAGATCAAAGCTTCCCGCACTTAGCTTTTAATCCTTAAAACAAGTGTTCAATTATTGCAAGTGCTAGTTTACTATTGAATCAAATCGCACACATAAAAGTGAATGTTTCTGATCTTAACAAAATGCAGAAATAAAGAAACAATCATTTATCCTGTCATAAGCCTTTAAAGAAAGAAATTAGATTGCGGAAAGTAGACTAAGAAAGTTTGCTACATCACACCAACATGCACTGGTGCAAGTTCATTTCTCCTGCTTGGACTAGGCGGAAAAACCAATTAAACAGAATTGCAGGAAAAGGAAATATCACACCAACGTGCACTGGTGTAGGTTTGTTTCTCTTGCTTGTACCAGGCGGAGGAAAACCAATCTGAACTCAAGTGCAGGAAAGTAAATTGCAGGGAAGAAAATATATCTACTTCACACAATAGTCCGTTTTCACTCAGACAGGAATACATGTGCTGAAAGTTAAATCACACTTAGACAATTTAATCACAAATTACAGGAAACTAGAAATACGGTAAACGTGCTGGGTTGGCTGGGCCCTAGCCAACCAACGCGTTCCCTTTTTAAGTTAAAACACTACTTAGTAAACTAGTCAATTCATCATCTTAAAAACAGAAACACTATTTCTAAAACATGAGGTGGAAAAACCTTTTATTAATTCATTGAGGTGAATACATGCATTAATACAATGTCCAGCCCAGATTCGGGTGATAACAAAACAACCGGTTATCGCCTATAACCTTCGCTCTAAAAAATCTGCTCAAAAATTCTTCCTCCCCTAAGTCCTATTTACACTTTACATTATATAGATTTGTTGGCCAAAGGCAAAAACAGATCGTTCAACTGATTCATAACAAAATGCAGAATTTAGCATTCGACCTTCAAAATTAGGTAGCTAACAAAACCGGCCGTAGCTAATCTCCAGTCTTTTCACCCTTCACGGATTGGTCTCGGCTGCCTTTGAATCATTCGTGCTGTCATGGCTGAAGACAAGGCGGTGATCAAGGAGGTTTGGATCTGCCACGAAGATCTGTTGTGCTGGCACTGGTGCAAGATCCGATCCTGCACTAAGATTAGTTGTCACGGTAAGCACTCTAACTATCAAATAACCATTGGAGATATCGATAAGTTACAAAAGTGATTTAAAAGTAAGAAATCATATCATAAATATTTAATTAATGCTAAATTGAATTAAAACATGAAAAATAAAGGTTTATACGAAATATGTCACCGTGCTTGGACTGGTGCAAGATGAGGGTGCATAAAAGAGGTGAAATAGAGGTAAATGGTTATGATTTAGGAACGGGAAAATGGTAAAAAGAGAGCAAATTAGGGGGCTAACATGCTCTAGGTCTAGGTTCGTTCCTTTGAACCAATACTCACCATGGTTTGGTATCCATGTAGCATCAGATATGGAATCTACTGAGAATATGAAATCAAATCCTTCTATGGTGACCTTCTCTCCTTTCAAATTGGTGGCAAACATATATGTGAGATGCTCATGAAAACCTACCTCCTCCATTATTTGACAAAACTATAACCAACTCACATCTTCAAATCATTTTCTGATGAATGGTTAGGAGGTGATTTCATTATAGTTGGAAGGCTCAAACCTTAGTATCTTCCCCCCTTTTTTATATTTTGTCTTCTCTGATGGTGATGAATCAACTTCCATGATGAAACCCTAGGTGATAGAAGGGAGAAACAAGGATGTGAGTAAAGTGATGAAATGAGGGAGTTAGGGAAGTGGGATGGTAGTATGAAAATTTAGGGAGATGGGCAGGGGTCTTAGGGATATTTAGGGAGCTATATGGAGGGAAATGAGTGAGGGAAATAGGCTGGGAAATTCAAACATAGTCCTAGCTAGGGAAATTTCCCAAATTGGCAGAATTGGGCTAGGGTTTTTAGGGAGAGTGATGAAAATGAAGGGAGATAGCTATATAGTGGATGAAAGTGATGTATAAAGTGAAAACAGAGGTGTAGGAGCCAAAGAAACAAGGTTTGATGCAGAAAATTAATACTTGGGAAGCAAAACAACAATTTCCAAGCAAACCCTAGGAGGAGATTTGTTTCATTAATTTGTCTTGAGAAATAATTCTAATGAATGTATGAAAGGCATGAGCTTACCTTTGAAAAGTTTTGGAGGATGAAACAACTGATGTGAAGCCCTGAAAAACCAAATTTGAGTGATAAAATTGAATTCTGGAAAACTCTTCCTCGTGTGTAGTGAAGGCCACCTGTGCACAACGCTTCTCCTCCAAAAGTGCAAAGAAGGCTTTGTAAGCACAACATGATCCTCCAGAAGAGGAACACGGTCTCTGTAAGCGCAACGGAAGGCAATTTTCTCTAGTGTTAGGTAAAAACTTAGGTTTTCTTGCCAAAATGATGGATGAGATCGATGGTAGGAGAACATAAGAGTGCAAATGATTATTCCCTGTGTCTTTTTGGCTCTTTTATAAACTTTAAATGATCTTTTTTTGAGGGATGATGGGCCCCACATGTCTTTTTCTAGCACGTCTTTGATGTTTTTAACTTTGTAACCTTGGACATTGTAAGTTTTTGGAACATTGTAACTTTATTTAGAACCTTGAATGTCTATGAAACCTTGAACTGTAGCTTTTAATAACATGAATTACTGATTACAGTTAGAAACATAAAATTACATTTTTTAAATCAAACTTTTCTGGAGAAACTTGATTTATTACCACTCCTCCAATTGCCGAATTTTATGCATGAAATGAAATTTTTGATGGCTGAAACCCTAATGACCTAATGGAGACACTGAACTGAATGAAATCATGATGGTGATGACTGAAATGATGATGATAATCTCTTAATGATGATACAATCAGCTGAGCATTGAAATGGAACATATAATAATTTTGGAAGGAGTGGAAAATAGTCCTAGACCTAATGCCCAATGACCAAATGTTTTCTTGAAGAACTAGTGAAATCACAAAAATTTGACTATGGGACCCTAACAGGACATGATAAGAGCCCATTTTATCACTGGTGATAGGATGTAAAGACTGACACTAATACTAGGCATCTAAATAATCCCCCATTAGTCATGCTCATTTGAAATAGATAAAATTGAATTTTAGGGTACTTGAAATCTTTCACAATCTAGTGTAAAAAAATTAGAAGAAACCCATGAAGGGGGGAAGGCTTAGACCTGAGATTTTGTGAACCCCCTTGAGTCTCCCAACTCCTTGTATGGGTTTTGAAATGATTTTTGATACATTGAATTTGAAATTCTCTAACCTACATTGGATGAAGGTAACTTAGTAGCCAAATCAAAGGTTATCCACCCAAGGTGGAAGTTGTGGGATGCAATTGCACTTGGAATGATTTTGAATGTATATTGGGAAACATTGAGTGACTTCAAAATGTGTTCACAATACCATTTATCTTAACCCTCATTTCAACCTTCACTAGTTTTCCTTGAGCCTAGTTTTCCTCTTGTGTATTCATGCCTCGCTATCAACAAATTTTGGAAGGACTAGTTTTTGAGTCAAAGGACATTAGGTAACATAGGGATTCAAGTTTTTAAAGTTGTCATGCTTTTGCACCACCCTTAAAAATGTTCCTATTTGATTAGAACATTACAACTTCATAAATTAAATAACTTATATCAAATTATTTATATGATTCAATTCAACTATTTTTCTTGTCAAAAAAACCTAGAATGCTCTCCTTAGAGTGAACATAGATCTATAACAACCATAAGAAACTAATTTACTCATCAAAATGGTTTTTATGCTCTCCTCAAATTCCACATAGACCACGAGAGTCATAGGATACCATTTTGCAATATGTGATTCTTGTCACCTTTAAGCCCCCTCACCAAGTTAACCAATGGTATCATTTCCCACAATGCTTCATGGCCTATAATGGCTACAAATAATCCTTTGGATATACTAATATTCAAAGAAAATATAGGGAAATCCCTTTCTTACCATATCATAGCTTTCCATATATTGTGCTCACATCACTTTTAAGGTATCCCATCACTGGTTACAATTATTCCTGATGTTTAAACTTCACATTTTCAATATTTTCCATTTCATGCCCCACCTTGTTAACCCCATTTGTTTCAAGAGAAAATTTTCTTAATACCCCTTTTCTTGAGTTGTTCCATCATCCTTTACCTAGTTTTAATTCTCATTCACATAATCACTAAGAGCACACCATCAAAATTGCAATTGTTGAACTCCCTTTTTTTTCCTTCACTTAATGTTTTAGATTTAACCAAGAAAATTGATGATTGAAGTAAATTTGTTTTAGGATTTTTTCTAGTTGCAAAAGTGAACACATTTTTGTGATTTTTGGATTTCTTTTGATGACATATGTGAGATTTAAATTTAAAAATTAAAACTACATATTCTTCGTATTATATAATGGAACTATAATAGGTAATTGCATTCAAAGTTTTGGTGCACCCTAGTGTTTACTATAGGGATAAAGAAAAAATATTGCTATTTTACATTTGAAGGTTGATCGATACCAAATAACGAAACTCAGAGTTTTCGTGTGCAAAGGAATAATGTATAGATTCTTGCCATTGCATTCTTGGTTTATTTTCAAATTGCGTATGATCATCTACGTGACATATCATTCATTTCAAAAAATCATAAATTGAAAATGATGATAGAAATAGTTGGTGCTAACAACTATCAATTGAAAGAATAATGTTGTGTTCCTAACAACATTGATCATGTATTCAAAAGAAATGGTTTCTTTATATCTAATTCATTTTCATATACTATGGGGAATATTTAATTAATGCATTTGAAGACCTCCTACATTTCACTATATCTCAAATGAGTTGTGAAACAGGTTGATCTATCATTTTCTATTTTTCTTAAACAATGAAAATGTTGAAGCAATAAAATTGCGTCGATATGAAGTATCATTTGATTTTACATATGAGTTGCATTAATGATATTGATACATATATTCACAAAATGTCATTGTTTTTCATCTACAAATATAGATGAGTCTGAAGGAAGGCTTTGAGGAGATATATTTTATATATTCTATCTAGTTGAGTGTCTAAATATATTAATTGGGGTTTGTTCACTAACAATAAAGAGAAGATATTTGTTATTTAATTCAAATGAAAATAAAAGGCCATATTACATCTTGTTCCATGATGCAAATCCTTTAGTGGTCATTATGAAACATTTCTCTACCATAAATCCCGAATATCTATTTTTAGAGAATCTAATATCTACTTGTTGTCAATGTGCAAAGATATTCATAACCACTGGATGAATATTGTGCATAATATGCACTTAAGTGAATAAATCATCGCAGGAAAATGAAACATCTAATTGGGGTAATATTCTCTTCAATGAAATTTGCTATTTAGTAGCAAAAAAGTTCAATGTACAATCTTTGTGATTTACATTGTCCATTTTTTTCCAATTCACTTATTCATTGCAATCATTAGGAATTGAATCGTTTATGACAATAATTGACACTTGATGTCATTAAAAACACAATAATGAGTAAGTAATTGCGACAATACTTCATGTATATGGAAATGCCATATGAAAAGGGGAAATAGAGGATGGACCATTTTTTTTACAAAGGATATTTTTCATATTCAAAGTGAACATCTAATTGTGGTCATTACTCAATAATAACTTTATTAGTTTCAAATCTGTTGATTTGAGGTACAATAGAGTGGTTGATTTCATTTCATTAAAAACAAATACATTACACATCTATTATGGGCCAAAGATACAAAACTATAACAATTGCAATTACATTATGCATTATGATCTAATGACACCAGTTAAAACAACTAATGAGAAATTTGACATGTTAGTAACCAAAAAATACTTAGAGGGGCGTGAATTAATATTTTGTACTATTTAACAATATTTACAGTTATTTAAATCATCACACCACCATAATCCATCAACCAATAGATACACATAAGACACATATTTTTACGTGGAAGTCCATAAAGGGAGAAAACACAAAATATTATTTTTGTTCTTAATGCAAGATTCAATCCACTATTACATCAAATTTACTGGCAAAATCCAAAAGGAAGCACCAACTCCCTAATTTGAAAACATCCACTTGCAGAAGGAAATAGTCCCCTTTATCTGCACGAGCACCAACTTGTTGAAATCTTTGATTCCAATTATTTGTAGGCACCAACCTACAAGAAGCACTAACCTCCTTGATCTTTACAGATACTAACCTAAAATATGTTGCAACCCTTTGATCTGCAAGCATCTACTTGCACAAACCTTCAACACCTTCTTTAATCAATTTTCAAACATAGATTTATATCTATATGGTCGAAATATTCTTAACATAGTTTGTCAAATCCTTGATTTGTCTCTTCATGCTTTGTATTTATGTGTTTCCTTTGATTCTATGATATAATTAAATCACCTAGATCTCTAATATGTTTATCAATAAGTTTATTTTCTTCAACTTGACTCTCAAGTATTCAAATCCATGATCCATTCCTCTACAACTAAATATTTTTCTTCATTTCATTGATTTAATTGAATCTCCTAGAGGATATTCTTTGTCAGTCAATCATTCCTTAAGTTTATTTTTTGCAACCTAAGTTTTACATTTTAGATATGCATTTTTTGGTTTCATCATCACTTCATTACTTTGGTTGTACCTTTGTTTCCTCCTATGCATAATGATTTAATTGTTTCATATCTATATTTGAACCAATTATTTGATCTATTTGTGTCTTTTTCTCATCATAATGCAACAAACCATTTCTTGACTGCAGTGCATACTTTTTTCTGTTCCTCAATCACAAAAATTGTTCATCCATATATACAACCAACATAATTTACTTATTTATTCTCATATCTATTTTTCTCTAATTTCTGGTGATATTATTTACTTTGTACAACTATCAGATCCTAGATGCTTGGACCTCATCTTCAATTGACCTTCAAAATTAAGTCGTTAGTCTATCTATTTATATTATCTAAGACTAATGTATAAGATCTAATTTCTTATGAAACTAGCTGAGAACATGTAGTTTCAGTATTTGATACATTTTCTTGGATAACCCACCTTCTTATGTCTTATCCTTTTTATTTTACAGATCTAACCCAATGAATACCACGAGTTTAAGTCCATGGTTTTACCTATAGAAAATCCATGTAGATTCAACTGATATTTGTAATATGCTAAAACATTATACTTGAATCTACTCTACCAATTGTGGAAACCAATTTAGATCTTGAAATCACAAAACATGAAAGAGAAATAATTTGAATCGCACAACACAAATATTTTCCTGGGGAAAGCCTCAGCTAAAAACCCTGCTATCTGTATATTTCATAAGCCAAATAATACGAGAATATTACAATTATTTTCTCCAATCTGAGAAATCTATGCACTATCTCTAAATATCCTAATGATTCCTAGACAAGCCTGGTTCAATACTTAACCAATTTTATACCCTCTAGGATCCATATTTCCTTGCGTTGTTTCCTTGGGTAATTAGGCCCTATTAATTAGGGAAATTCCCAATCCATACTGCGCAATCCATTAGGGGCCTTCCTCTGACTACATGCACCACCTGTACACTTCAGATAATTATACAACTAATAGTACGCTACCCTTGAACTCCAATCTCAACTGGATATTTCTCAAAAATGACATGCATGAGTTATTTATGAGTGAATTATCAGTTAACTGATTGAACACATGAAGTGACACCCCACTGTTTAACCTCCTACTAGTTCCTCATTCAGTTAGAACTAGTTTAACTAAATTTAACTCAGATAATTTGATTTAATTAATTACAACTCAAAATAAACTCAATCAGGGCTCTTATAATGTAGGATACACTCTACATGCCTCTAATTTGACCCTCAACTTGAATTAAGTGAACCAAGTAAGTCATCCTAATTTAACTAGTACAAGCAGTCATGTGATGTGGAATTACAATTTTATTCTAATTTAATCAAGGGAAAATTAAATTAGAATCCTTTCTTGGTTCCATTTTCAACACTCCCTCTCAGCAAGAAAGGAATTATCTGATACCCTTACCATGCCTTTATGGAACTCAAATTTTCCTCATGACAATTCCTTCGTCAAGATGTATGCATCCTGCTCCTTTGTAGGAATGTACTCTAATAGCATAATCTACTTCTACACATAATCTATGATATGGTGATACCAGATGTCAATATGCTTGTACCTATCATGAAAAACTAGATTACCCAATAGTTTGATGCAACTATGGTTATCACAATAAATCACCGTAGGATCCGTTTGTTGACCAAACAACCCAACAAGGATCTTCCTAATCTAGATTGCCTCACAATCTGCTTGACTAGCAACCATGTACTCTGCTTCTATTAAACTAAGTGCATGATCTCTGCTTCCTGTTGTATGATCCAGATTTATGCAGGAACGCAACAGAATACACATATAACCATAAAAAAATGCATCGGAAATAACACTTCATTTCATTAATATCAAGGAACTAAAATTTGTTTATATACATAATGGAAATAACTAGCTAGGGCACTGGTAGCTTATCTCTGAGAAGAGATGTGGTGGCTACAGGCCTATGAACTATGTTACAATGAGGCTCAAAGGCCTATTTATTATTAAGAAACAATGGAAAACCATAAACATCAAAAAACCTAACCCTAGGAGATGAAGCGCTAAAACTATGGGCCCCGTTGGGGTAAATTGGTACATCAACTTCCCAGGGACGCAACTTTGGCATACGATATTTGTTTGACACGTTCAATGCCTCGTTAGAAATATCTATCTGGGGACTACAAATTTTGAGTGAGAAAAATTGGTATATGACCCATACTTATCTCGATTTTCCAAAAAAAGTTTTGTTTAGGGCCTCAAAACGGCTCTAGAAGTTAAGGACCCAAAAAACTGCTAAAAATAGTAAACTGTGTTATAATTAAGGAAACTGAAAAACTGAAAGAAACAATGGTGGAGCCCCAAGTGGAATAGGTGGGTGGCCACCAATATCCACATAGATCATTCATCCCCCCTTAGGAATAAATGGTCCCCATTTCATTGAGTTCCTCCATGAGATGAGGAAAATTTTGTTGAACTTGGTCCCTCGTGAACCACTTGCCTTGGTGCAGGAATTGGCTAACTTTGACAACCCGATACAGTTAGATTTTCTTCTGGTGATTGTTATTGATTTTCATTTCCATGATACAATATGTGGTGGCCTGTTCCATGCATTATGGGTTTAACTCTATTGGTGTGAGTTGTTCTACAATCTCAGAGGTGTCAAGTAGAGGTGGGAAGTAGGGCGGCCGAAGGTGGTCCACATTGAATACTGGGTGCAGACCAAGGAATGGTGGAATAATGAGTTTGAAGGCATTGTTCCCTACAACCTTGGTGATGGTGTACGACCCATATCGGAGTGGATGAAGCTTACGGTGGGGTTCAGTCAGGCGCTCCTTCTGTAAATGTAGCCACACTTTGTCACCCACCTGTAAGTTGTGTGGCACACGATGTTGATCATGTCATTTCTTGTACTTATAATTGGCTCTATCCAATATTTCATGAACCTATTGGTGGATGTGCTAAATGTGCTCAATGAAGTTGTTCGCTTTTTCAGCTTCAGACTAGACATGAGCTGAATCTGCTTGAGTAGCCACAAATGGCATGGCTACATCAATGGGACATAGTGGCTGGAAACCCAGGCCCACCTGAAAGGGGGGCGGTTGAGCTTTGGAGAGCTCAATTATAAATGTGTTGTACATAGGGAAGGCTTTCATCCCATGTGTGTGGATTCTTTGAATTGTACATGTGAAAAATGTGTACAATCATCCTGTTGACGACCTCTGCCTGGCCATCAATTTGGGGATAGAAAGTTATGGACTTGGTGAGCTTGGTGTCTAGAATTGACTAGAGGTTGGACCAAAATGTGCTGAGGAACCTGTTGTCCTGATCTGAGATGATATACTATGGGATCCAAAAGTGCACCCACAATCATTCAAAGAATATTTTAGTAGGGGATTCTGCTGTGATATTCTTTTTGCAGGCCGACATAATGCCCATATTCGAGAATTTGTTGACGACCACAAAAACACAGTTGTTTCCATGCTTAGTAGAAGGAAGGTCCTACATGTAATCCATGGATATGGATTCCCAAGGTCGACTAGGGGTAGGTAGTCGAGTATATAAGCCTTTCTTCTTTATGGTCAGTTTGGAAATGGTGCAAGCAGTGAAGGATCTGATGTACTTCCCAACATATTGTCGAAGGTTCGGCCAATAAAAACACTTCTGCAGTACTTCCACTGTTTTCTTGACCCTGAAATTCCCAGCAACTTGATTGTAGTGTGCCTCCCAAATAATTTTGGTACGCTCGCTTGAAAGAACATAAAGGTGTCACAGGTGACATAACAGTGCATCCTGGAGGTGAAATTTTGAAACTTGCGTACCCTCCAAGAGTGTCTTGTATGTGTGGCCGAATTTTGGATTTATCTTGTAGAGAAGTGGCCAATCAAAAGTCTCATGCCCAAAAGAGTTGAGAATGGTGGTTAGCGTCACGATCGGTGGTCGGCTGAGGCAGTTTGCAACATTATTGGTGCCACCCTTCTTATACCTGATGTTCAAATGAAACTGTTGCAGATATGTGGACCACTTATGATGGCGATCATTCTGCAAATTCCCTTGTGTCTGTATGAACTGTAGGAGTCAGTGCTCTGTGTGGATGACCCTTTATTTCCCCAAGATGTAATGATTCCATTAGTGGAAATCTTGCACAATGAAATACATTTATTTTTCGTAAGTGGGATACTTGCGGACTGTGTCAAACAGTGTCTCACTATGATATGCCACTCGATACCCCTGTCGAGTAAGAACTACCCCAATAGCATAGTCAGAGGCATCTGTCTCGATCTCAAATGTTTGTTGTAAGTGTGGTAATGTGAGCACTAGGGCAGAGAAGAGGCAATGTTTCAATTCTACGAACGCCTTCTATTTAGATTCCGACCAAAATAATTTTTCTTTCGCTCCTCCCTAGGTGACTTGACTCAAGGGCCAAGTGATATGAGAGAATCCCAACACAAACCTGCGATAGAAATTAGCAAGACCAGAAAGCTGTGAATATCTGTTAGAGTGGTTGGGTTCGGCTAATCTCAAATTACTTGGATCTTGGTTGGATCCACATGCACTCCTCATTCATCAATAAGGTATCCCAGATACTGAACTTGGGTCATGCCAAAAGTGCAATTCTCCAAATTGGCACACAACTTGTGTTGCCATAGTGTTTGGAGGAGCTGTCGAATGTGGTGAAGGTGCTCTTCCCAAGTTTGGCTGAAGATCAGGATGCCATCCAAGTACACTACTGCAAATGAGTTGGTGAATGGCTGTAATATGTCGGCTATCAACCTCATGAAGGTTTCGGGAGCATTTTTCAACCCAAAAGGCATGACAAAACATTCAAAAATCCCTCCTTGGCTTTGAAGGCAGTCTTCCACACATCAGAGGGTTCGATGTTACTTGGTGATACCTGGACTTCAAGTTGATCTTGCTGAAATATTTCACCCCTTTGAGTTGATCGAGAAGGTCATCAATCCATGGGATCGGGTACCTATTCCAGACAGCGATCTTGTTCAACACCCGATAGTAAATATAGAGTCTCCAAGTCCCATCCTTCTTCTGCACCAACATGATCAGGCTCCCTAGGGCGATAAACTCAGCCGGATGTGACCTTTCTGCAGTAGCTCCTGAATCTACCTCTTGATTTCATTGCTCTCCAGAACATAGCACCAATAGATCGGTCCATTAGATAGTGGTGCACCTGGGGTCAGATCGATGGGTTTCTTGACCTAACAGTGTAGAGGCACCCCTATGGGTGAGGTGAAGATGTTCCCATACTCCTCCACGACCTTGTCCATTTGTTGTTGTCATGCGGAGGATCCCTGTCTAGAGGTCATGGCCACAACCTTCTTCTTTCCCTGGGGGTTGATCATCAGGAAAAAAATTTCCCGACTTTGGAAATGAGCTTACTGCATTGTTTTGCAGTAACCAAAGAGATAGCCATAGGCGGTGGTACTTATGGTATCCTGTACATCTTACTGCCCAAAGTAATAATAACAGTGTGAGGTCGAGACTCATACACAATATGTCACTTCCAAAATTATGGTTGGCCTAAAAATACATCACAAAAATCAAGAGGAGAAATGTCACATAATACCTCATCCGTGAAGGGCTATATGTTGTATGGAAGGCGACACTGTTGGCTAACGCAGAGATCTCATCCTTGGTGAAGCCAATCGATGGTGTATAGTTGTGGGTGTGTTGAGCTTGGCAAGCCCAACCATTTCACGACCTCTGCTGAAATGAGGTTATTTTGGCTCCCACTATCAACAATGAACTGTAGAGGGGAACCCTTTACCCACATTTGGGAGTGGAAGAGACGCTCCTCTTCCTCTGGATCTTCTGGTTCCTCCTTCAAGATCTTTGCAGTGGAAATGGTGGCATTGGGCTTTGCATCAATAATATTCTTCCCTTTGTCAGTCCCCTTGTCAAGTTATGATTCAGGTTCAAAGCATGCATCTGATTCAGAAGCCCTCATCTCGGTCACTAGTGACTCCTTGGTCCAACACTCACTTGTGTTGTGAGTGGATCTCTTATGGAACTCACACCACTTTCCTGTGTCCTTCTTCATCTTTGCGGTGTTGTTCTTTGCTTTTGGCTTCAGTAGGTTATCTTCGGCCGCCATGCATTGGATTTTTCCTTTGTTCTATGGTTTGGGGGCACCTTTCCCTTGATTTTGATTTGCAGATCCAAAGTCTCGCTTCTTTTGTTTGAATTTCTGCTCAATCTTGGTAGCATACTGGTATCCCGTACAAGGGAGGAGATGTCGAGGAACTCCATTTCTTCTTGAATATATCTATGCAGACAACTGTGGTACTTCAGAACCAAATGTTTCTTCGAATCTTTTATACCCAACTTTTTGCATAGGGTATGGAACAGATTCGTCAACTCATGCACATCTTGATCCCTTTGTTACCGCAACATAGTCCATTGTATGTACTTGTCCTCATAGCTCGCCACAGGATAATATTGTTCCTTGATGGCGTCTTGGAAAGAATTCCAAGTGGGTATGGCTAAGAATAGAGAGGTTTTCCCCTCATCCTTTTCCTCACAGTAGGTTTCCCACCAGTCCTTGACGTGGGGGGTAGCTTTGAGGAGAGAAAAAATAATCTTCTCCTGGTCAGAAAAGTCATGAACCAAGAAATATCCTTCTAATATATTCAACCATATATCTACTATGTCTGCATCTATTTGGCCCTCAAATATGGGAATGTAAAAGTTTACTTGTACCTTAAAAGGAGTTGTGCCTCCATAGTGGCTGCTGGATTCAGATACGTCGTTGATGGGCAGTCGTTGAAGGATCTGCGAAAAGTTATCCATCATCACGTTCCTTTGTTTTTCAAGGGCGTCCTCGAGCAATATTTTGATAGGATCTCCTGCTTCCTCATATTTCTTTTTGTCCCCCATGGGCGGCCATCAGGGTTTGCGAGGCTAATATTGCAAAGGTTCAACCAGATCGAGCCCTAACTCCTTATACCCCGACCTCGTTGGGGACATGCAAAGAAGGATTGAGAAATAGTATATTGCTCTAATACCACTAATCCAGATTTATGAGGGAACGCAAAAAAATACACATATAACCATAAATAAAAAAACACAGTGGAAATAACACTTCATTTCATTAATATCAAAGACTGAAATTTGTTTACAGATAGAATGGAAATAAACTAGCTAGGGCACTAGTAGCTTATCTCTGAGAAGAGATGTGGTGGCTACAAGCCTCTTAACTATGTTACAATGAGGCTTGATGGCCTATTTATTATTTAGAAACAATGTAAAACCCTAAACATCGAAAAACCTAGCCCTAGGAGATGAAGCGCCAAAACTATGGGCTCCGTTTGCATAAATTGGTACATCAACTTCCTAGGGACGTAACTTTGGCATACAATCTTCGTTTGACGCGCTCAATACCTTGTTAGAAAGGTCTATTTGAGGACTACAATTTTTGAGTGAGAAACATCATTCTATGTAGAAATTTGCTGAATAATGATTAATTATCCACCGAGACTATCCTGATCACATATCAATTCGAATTCATATGCAACACATAATCTCTTCCACTCAGATCATCACACATGCGGAAATAAAACAAGCGATATCACATCAATTCATCATACACATTAACACAGTATGTATGGGGAAAGCTTATAGCTGAAAACCCCGCAGCTATTGTGTATATTATAATGGAGAAATCATGTAACAATCTCAGTACAATACTCCTCACAAGTACTCAGTACTTTCTCATAAAGTTACACACAAACTAGCTTGGTTTTGAACAGGTTACTGGTTCAAAACTCACCACTAATTGCCTTGCCTCTATTGCGCAATCATGGCCTGTCTAAATAGAGATCCAAGGTTAGAATATCCTTGGCTTGACAGTGCAATCATCATGGGAAATTTCTCCAAGTGTGGTGCAAATCTCATGCACAACTGATGTCGCCACTGATAGCTAACTCCACCCTTTCATCTACCTCTTTCACTGGTCTCCACTGAACTGTCCATGCACTGTAGTGAACTGATGTGTTCTTGAGTTGAATAATGAGTTACTAATTAATTAATTAATTAATATTTAATTCACTCCACTCATTACTAGTTGATTAGCTAGTTAAACTAATCTCAACCAGTTCAACTAAATTAAACCGAACACAACTCCACTAGCTGTCTCATTAACTCCACCAAACTTCTGCCACTGAAGTCCTAACTGAAGTCAGCCATGCATGTGCTCACCAAACCCTAGGAATAGCGTAATTCCTCTGTCATATTCATGAGCCACTTCCAAGGCTCGAACTGAAGTGCTCCAAGAGAGTAAACTGAAGTTTAGAGTCCAAATATTATTAAGGGTAAATAATATTTGACTTCCCTATTTTTAGGATAGGCAGTCTAAAAATAGACTTCGACCTATAGGTCCAAAAATAGAGGTCCATCTATTTTTACCAACATGACCAATACTCCAAGAATAACATACCGCAACCCCTGGACCATGCTCCATATGTCTAAAAATAGACTTTGCGCCAGAATTTGCCTGCGGGCCCACTTAGTGAAGGCGACTTCATTTCACTAAGCTCCATCATCTTGCTGCATTTTCAACACTCCCTCTCAGCAAGATATGGATTATCCGCAACCCCTATCCTGCCTCTGTGGAATTCAAACTTGCTCCTGGTGAGCGCCTTCGTCAGGATGTCGGCATCCTGATCCTCCGTGGGAACATATGAAAGCATCATGATTCTCCGCCGAACACAATCTCTGATATGATGGTACCTGATGTCGATGTGTTTGGACCTATCATGAAATACTGGATTAGCCGAGAGTTTAATGCAACTCTGGTTATCACAGTAGATCACCGTAGGCTCCAAATGCAACCTGAACAATCCTGCGAGGATCTTCCTCATCCAAATAGCCTCGCATGCAGCCAAGCTAGCTGCCATGTACTCGGCCTCTGCTGAACTGAGTGCCACGGATCTCTGCTTCCTGCTGTACCAGGAAACTGCTGTCGACCAGGAAACTGCTGTCAACCCAATGCTGAAAACTCCTCCAAAAGTGCTCTTTCGGTCCGTTGGGCTCCCTGCCCAATCTGCATCAATGAAGCCAGAAAGCTTCGCTTCATCCTCCTGTCTGTACCATAGACCATATCCCGATGTGCCTCTAATATAGCGCAATACATGCTTGTCTACCTTCCAAAAGAGCTTGGTATGCTTAACCATAGCTTGCGAAATCTGGTTAACAGCATAGCATATATCGGGTCGTGTATTGACTAGATACATAAGCGACCCCACCAACTGTCGATAGACAGTGGCATCCACTACCTCCGCTGAAGTAGCATCCTCCTTCCTCCAACCACCAGGAAGAGGAGTGTCAATAGGCTTGCAGCCTTGCATGTTGAACCTCTCCAGAATCTCTCGGGCATACTTGCCCTAAGAAACAAACAGTCCTCCGCTGCGCTGCCAAATCTCCAATCCCAGGAAATAATGAAGGATGCCCAAGTCCTTCATCTCGAACTCTCGTGCAAGATCCTCCCTGCATGAAAGTATCAACCGCTCATCGCCAGTCAAAATCAGATCATCTACATATAGTACGATGATCAACAGCTTCCCCTCCACCACAATCTGGTACAGGTTTGGATCCGCCTCACTCTTGGAGAATCCAAGCCTGGTGAAGTAGTTGTCTATGCGAGTGTACCAAGCACGAGGTGCTTGCTTCAGCCCGTACAGTGCTCTCTTGAGTCGGCACACATGCGACTCACTGCTGAAGATCTCAAAACCTTCAAGCTGCTCTATGTACACCTCCTCCTCAATAACTCCATTGAGGAACGCAGTCTTCACATCCATCTGATGAATGTGCCACCCCATCTGCGCTGAGAGAGCAAGGATCGTCCGTATGGAAGAGTACCTTGCGATAGGTGCAAAGGTCTCCTCATAATCAATCCCCTCGATCTGTGAGAAGCCACGGGCGACAAATCTCGCCTTGTACTTCTCCACACTCCCGTCAGCCGCCTGCTTCACTTTGTAGATCCATCGCGAACCTACAACTGATTTCCCAACCGGTCTTGGGACAATCTCCCATGCAATGTTCCTGATGATCGAATCATATTCTTCGATCATGGCATCAACCCATGCGGGTTCCTCCACAGCTTCCTCAAAAGAGGATGGCTCTGTCACAACACATTGACTCATAAGAGCCATGTATCCAGTGTACCGATCCGGTGACTGTCTCTGTCTGCGCTGTGCTGTAGGTGGTCCCACAACCTTCTCTGCATCCCGAGCCAGTCGCTCAGCTTCTGTAGTGCGCATGCGCCCTCTGATGGTTGGCGCTGCCTGGGTGGTTTCTTCCACCTCCTGAACCTCCTCTTGTGGCTGATCCACATCCGGAAGCTCCTCCTTAGGAACTAACAGCTCCTCATCTGCATGCAAGTGTAGCTCCTCTCAAGCGAACACTGCATGGCTTTCTCCTCCTGGAATTTTATATCCCGTCGCACAACAGTCTTGCGACTGTCTGGCACATACACCCGATAGTTGTGAGGTGTATCAGTGTACCCCACAAATATTCCAACTTCAGCAGTTGGATCCAGCTTCCTTCTTGCATCCTTCGTCACATGCATGTAGACAGAAGATCCGAAAATCCGCAAATGGGAAATATCAGGCCTCTTGCCAGAATAAGCCTCCTCTGGTGTACTCATGCCAAGAACCTTGTGAGGACAACGGTTCTGCACATACACTGCTGTATTGCATGCCTCAGCCCACAAGTGAAGGGGTAGGCCCAGATCATGCAACATCGCCCGTGCAGCACCCACGATCGGTCTGTTCTTCCGCTCAGCCACCCCGTTCTGCTGTGGGTTATGGGGTGCGATGAGCTCTCTCCGAATCCCTTCCGTGCTACAGAAATCCTTGAATTCAGCCGAGATGAATTCACCACCGTTATCACTCCTTAGAGCAATCACCTTCTTCCCCGACTCCTTCTCGACCAGTGCTTTAAACTCACGGAACTTCACGAATGTATCGCTCTTCTTCTGCATGAAGAAGATTCAGCACTTTCGAGAGAAATCATCAACAAAGATCACATAATACTTGTGCTTTGCTGTCGAAGCAACTGAGAAAGGACCACACACGTCTGTGTGAACTCTCTCAAGGATCGTCGTGGCGCGACTATCCTTCTCGTGAAAGGCGGCTTTCACATACTTCCCTAAAGTACACCCCTTGCACTGATCTGACTGCGCAAGAGTGCCCTTAGGAAGCCCAGTAGAAATCTGTTGCAGGATCTTCAAAGCTCCATGGTGAAGGTGGCCCAATCTCCTGTGCCACAGTTCGCCCTCATCATCCCGGCTCACCACTTCTCCCGCCTTGCATGCCATAGCTGCGCAGCCATCTACCTGCAACTGATAAAGGTTCTTGGTTCGAACCCCTATCTTCCGGTTCTCTCCAGTAGTCTTACTGCGCAGGAAGGCTTTTCCTTCGCTGAAGACCACATCATACCCCTTATCCTCCAACATCGCCACAGAGATCAAGTTCTTCTTCAATCCAAGTACATGCATGACATCCTTCAATACAAAGGGTTTACCAGACTCCCTCTGAAAGGATATGGTACCGATACCAGTCGCACTGTATCTACCATCATCGCCTATCTCGATGTGCACACCCAGATCTTTGTCCTCCAGATCTGAGAACAAATCCCGATCTCCCGTCATATGAAATGACGCACCGCTGTCCAAGAACCACACCGATTCCATCACACTTGAAACCAAGCATGCAATCAGTGAAAAGTCAAGCTCGAACTGTGAAGCCAAAGCTTCTCCATCTACAGATCTTCCCGCTTGCTTGTTCTTCTTCTTCTTTGGACAATTGGTAGCATAATGTTCGTGATCATGGCAGTGAAAACACTTCACTTTCGCCATATCCTGCTTCTTGCCCTTTGCACCAGAATGAGAAGGTTTCTTACCCTTCCCCTTCTTTGCTTTGGCAACCAAAGCGCAGTTTTCTTCATCAGCTCCCTTTGATGAAGATCCATCTCGAGTAGTCCTCCTTATCTCCTCCTGCATGAGATCCTCCCAAAGGCGCTCCCATCCCGGCAGCTTCTCCCGACCATTGACACTATCTTGATATGAGTGCCAAGCCTTCGGAAGACCAAGGAGAGCCAGTTCGACCATGTCCTCTTCATCGACAGTAACCCCCACACTTCCCAGCTCATCTCTGCATTGAGTGAACTTCGTGAGGTATTTGGCGATACTGTCGCCCTTCTCCATCTTGATGTTCCCGAGCTTATCTTTGAGCGCCAGCTTCCTTTGGTCACTCTTACTCTGGAATAGATCCGTCAAAGCTTTCCACATTAAAAATGGAGAAGCCTTTCCATGCAGGCTGGATACAATATGATCCTTGACGCCCTCCAACAGGATCCTTCGACATTTCGCCATCTTCTTTTGCCAGGCTTCGACTTTAGCAGGATCAGTGGGATTTTGGACATCCGTATCTACGAAATCCTTCAGACCATTATCTTCTAATACTGCCTCCATGTGATCCTTCCATGCAACATAATTCGAACTGCCTTCAAGAGCATATTCGAGTCGCAAACCTTTGAAAGACATTTTCAACACCGGCACCAAGAAAACAAAACTGCTGCAAAATTCGAATTCCACTTCAAAGTTCAACCGCTCTAGATCTGTGAGAAAAAATTATTTCTAGCACAGAGATCGACTGCAAGGGGCATTTACTGGATATATCACCTTTCAAAGGAAAGGATGGATCCAGAGGCTACCTGGCCTGCATGCAGACTCTGTCTACCGAAATTAGTTTGTAATCACTGTGATGATCAATCTCTGCTTCAATAGCTCTGATACCATGTATAAATTTGCTGAATAATGATTAATTATCCACCGAGACTATCCTGATCACATATCAATTCAAATTCATATGCAACACATAATCTCTTCCACTCAGATCATCACACATGCGGAAATAAAACAAGCGATAGCACATCAATTCATCATACACATTAACACAGTATGTATGGGGAAAGCTTATAGCTGAAAACCCCACTGCTATTGTGTATATTATAATGGAGAAATCATGTAAGAAACTCAGTACAATACTCCTCACAAGTACTCAGTACTTTCTCATAAAGTTACACACAAACTAGCTTGGTTTTGAACAGGTTACTGGTTCAAAACTCACCACTAATTGCCTTGCCTCTATTGCGCAATCATGGCCTGTCTAAATAGAGATCCAAGGTTCGAATCTCCTTGGCTTGACAGCGCAATCATCATGGAAAATTCCTCCAAGTGTGGTGCAAATCTCATGCACAACTGATGTCGCCACTGATAGCTAACTCCACCCTTTCATCTACCTCTTTCACTGGTCTCCACTGAACTGTCCATGCACTGTAGTGAACTGATGTGTTCTTGAGTTGAATAATGAGTTACTAATTAATGAATTAAATAATATTTAATTCACTCCACTCATTAATAGTTGATTAGCTAGTTAAACTAATCTCAACCAGTTCAACTAAATTAAACCGAACACAACTCCACTAGCTGTCTCATTAACTCCACCAAACTTCTGCCACTGAAGTCCTAACTGAAGTCAACCATGCATGTGCTCACCAAACCCTAGGAATAGCGTAATTCCTATGTCATATGCATGAGCCACTTCCAAGGCTCGAACTGAAGTGCTCCAAGAGAGTAAACTGAAGTTTAGAGTCCAAATATTATTAAGGGTAAATAATATTTGACTTCCCTATTTTAAGGAGAGGCAATCTAAAAATAGACTTCGACCTATAGGTCCAAAAAATAGAGGTCCATCTATTTTTACCAACATGACCAATACTCCAAGAATAACATACTGCAATCCCCGGACCATGCTCCATATGTCTAAAAATAGACATAGTCTAAAAATAGACTTTGCGCCAAAATTTTCCTGCGTGCCCACTTAGTGAAGGCGACTTCATTTCACTAAGCTCCATCATCTTGCTGCATTTTCAACATTCTATGACCCATTTTTCTCTTGGTTTTCCTCAAAAAACGTCATTTAGGGCCTCAAAACGGCTACGAATGTCTAGGAATTGAAAGATAGCTAAAAATAGTAAACTGTGTTATAATTAAGGAAACTGAAAAACTGAAAGAAACAATGGTGGGGCCCCAAGTGGAATAGGTGGGTGGCCACCAATATCTACCTGGATCATTGTACCAGGAAACTGTTGTTGACCCAATACCGCATAACAAATGTTCAGTCATGTGTTCACCAAGTACATGAGTGAACCGAAAAGCTTCCTGAAAATGGTAGATTCTACCACTTCACGTGAAGTAGCATCTTCCTTCCTCCAATTCTCTACTAGAGGAGTCTCCATGGGTTTGCTGCTCTCCATGTGAAACTTCTTCAATATCTCGTTGGAATACTTGCCCTAAGAGACAAAAAATTCCCCATCTCTTTACCAAATTTACAAACCAATGAAATAATGCAAGAGCCACATGTCCTTCATCTCAAATTCTCTTACAAGATCCTCATTGTAAGAATTAACCATCTTATCATCACCTGTTAGAATTAAATCATTTACATATAATACTATAATCAATAATTTATCTTCAACCACAATATGATAAAGGTTCGCATCTGCTTCAATTTTGGTGAATCCCAACCTGGTGAAATAGATGTCGATCCTAGTGTACCAAGCACAAGGTGCTTGTTTCGGTTCATACAATGCTCACTTGAGTCTGAACACATTTGAATCTCTATCGAAGGTCTCAAATCCTGCTAGCTGATCTATGTACACCTCTTCCTCAATCACTCTATTGAGGAAGGTTTTCTTTACATCTATCTGATGTATATTCCATCCCATTTTCATTGAAAGTGAAAGTATAGACATGATAGAATAGTACCTTGCTACTGGAGAAAGGTCTCCTCATAATCTATTCCCTCCACCTGAGAGAACGCCTTGGCCATAAATATGGCCTTGTGTTTCTCCACACTCCCATCTGATGCTTGCTTCACCTTGTAGATCCATATGGATCCCACAATTGACTTGTCCTTCGGTCTTGGGACAAATTCCCATGCATTGTTTCTGATAGTGGAGTCATACTCCTCAAATATGGCATCAAACCATACTCGTTGATGCACTGCTTCCTCAAATGAGGATGGCTCAGTCTCTACACTCTCGCTCATAAGATCTATGTGGCCAGTGTACTAATCTGGGGACCTTCTCTGCTTGCGTTGTGATGTGGGTGCTCCCACATTCTCTCTAGCATCTAATATCAACCTGTCAGCCTCTCTGGTGAACTTCCTTCTGTCTCTGGATGAATCTGCATGAGTTGGTTCTTCCACTGCCTTTTCCTCTGCTTGTGGCTGCTCCACATCTTGAGGTTATTCTTTTGGAGCTAATAGCTCCTCATTTTAATGCATCTGAAGCTCCCTCTCAATGGAAACTTTCATGACATTTCCTTCATTGAATTTCACATATCTACGAACCAATTTCATCCTCTGAGATGAAATTTACACTTGATATTTGTGACGTGTATTAGTGTACCTCATAAATATGCCCAACTAAGTTGTTGGCTCTAGATTTTTCCGTGCATCTTTGGTAACATGAAAGTAAACTGATGAACCAAAAATCCTAAATTGCACCACATCTAGCTTCTTACCAGAAAAGGTTTCTTCTGGTGTACTCATCCCTAGAATTCTATGAGGACTTATGTTATGCACATACATAGTTGTGTTGCATGCTTATGCATGCCCACAAGTGCAAGAATAGACCCTGATCATGTAACATTGCTCGTGTAGCTCCCATAATACTTTTGTTCTTTATTTTTGCAACCCCATTCTATTGTGGGTTATGAGGTGCTATAAACTCTCGTTGAATTCCTTATAATTCATAGAATTCTTGAATTTGTTTGACAAATATTCTCCACCATTGTCGCTCCTGAGATCCTTCACCTTCTTACCTGTGTCTTTCTCGACAAGTGCTTTGAACTCAAAAAAAATTGAGATCACCTGATCTTTCTTCTGCATGAAGAGTATTGAACACTTGCATGAAAAATCATCTACAAAAATCACATAATACTTGTGCTTGGCCGTGGATACTGTCTAGAATAACCCACCACAATCTAAGTGAACTCTTTCAAGGATCTCTTTTGTTCGATTGTCCTTACCATGAAAGTTGGCTTTGGTGTACTTCCCCAATGTACACCCTTTGCATGTATCACACTACTCAGGTGCACCCTTGGGAAGTCCTATAGAAATTTTCTACATGGTCTTCAAATCTCTGTGGTGTAGATGGCCCAATATTCTATTCCATAACTCGATGATTTCTAATTTCTCCACCTTCTCTACTTTGTTGCTCAAGGAAACACAATATTCTACATCCAATTTTTTGAGGTTCTTTACTCGAACCACGATCTTCTTCACTTTTCCCATGGCTATGTGATCAAGGAACACCTCTCCTTTGCTAAATATCACATCGCAGCCACAATATTCCAACAAAGCAGCTAAAACTAAGTTCTTCTTCAAACCAAGAACATACATGAAATATTTCAATGTGAAAGGAGAAACAGACTCCCTCTGTAAGGTAACTGTACTGATGTAGGTCGTGTTATGCCTCCCATCATCTACCATTTCAATTATCATATGGAGATCCTTTTCCTCCAATTTTTTGATGAGCTCTTTGTTTTCGGTCATATTGAATGAGGCTCCACTGTCCAGGTACCACACAAAACCCGTCACTGATGACACCATGCATGAGATGAGAGTGAAATCCAACTCAAATTTTGAAGCAAGAACTTCACTTTCCACTCATCTTGAGGTATTCTTGTCAGAATTCTTGTGTCGACACTTCGTGGCATAGTGTCCCAGCTCGTGACATTGAAAACATTTAATCTTCGACAAGTCCTTCTTTCTTGCCTCAATAGAATTTGATTTGGAATGGGATTAATTCCCTTTCCATTTCTTTGCCTTTCCAACAAAGGCACAATTCTCCTCATCATCATGATTTTATGAGGATACATCTCTGGTGTTCTGCCGAATATCTTCTTGCTCCAAGTCAGACCACAATAATTCCCACTATGGTAGCTGATCCCTCCCATTCACCGAGTCCTAGTAGTTGTGCTAGCTCTTGGGAAGGCCTAGAAGTGTTAGGTGTTGGCAGTAAAATTTCCCTAAGGTAAGGGTTGACAACCTCAACAAAAAGAAATAATATAATCAACAAGAAGCACTCATACAAGCATGAAAAAAACGTGAACTACTAAATTTGGGTTTAAAGGAGTATCAAAAGGTCATATGTTTGATGTCGATCCCGTAGGGTCCAAACCCTCTGCTTCCTCCAGAATGAGAAGGCCTGCAATTCAATTCTAAGAGGCATATATATAATAAATAATTCAATGTGCATACATAATAGATATGCGATATCATTACATATAAACATATAAACCATGAATCATGAGAGCATAATATATCGGAAATGAGACATAGATTCTTTATTGACTAACAACAAATGGTATTAGAAAGGTAAAACCTGATCTAATCAACGACACTGACGAGACCTTCCTATAGATATTCCCATCTCAAGCCTCAAATACCACCTCTCTAGAAATTTAAAAAGGATTACATATATGGATGAATGAGAATCTATGCAAGGAAACAAGGGTTTCCTATAAACTGGGAGTGTAGGAGGCATAGGGAAAAATTAGACTTGATATGGGGATAAAAATGGCTATAATGTCAATATCCTCTCTCTTTTTTTGATTAGGCCTACCCATGAGGTGTATAAATACCACCTGAAATTGGTTAATTCAGTTAGGCCATGGGCTCCTATAGGTGGGCTTTTGGTGAAACCCATAAACCCTGCCCAAAAAATAGGAAATTATTTTATTTTTTCATAATTTTATGAGTATACGCAGGTTTAGTATTATGGTGCCCACGTGTGTATGCGCTTTTTTGTGGGAAGAGTCATGTATAGAAATTAAATCTTGTTTTTTAATATAAGATCAATTTTTCATGGGAAAGGGCTGCCCAAGGCCATACAAGAGCATCAGATCTACAACAATGTTGAATGATGCTATAAAAAATGGCCCCTAATATATGAGGTCAAAAGGGGTACATGATGGCCGAAATTTATTAAGTATAGAGAGAGGAGTCATTTTAGAAATTGAGTGGAGATCACTAGATTCCATCCCACCGAATAGCTATGGAAGGAATCCAAAAGAAGACCCATGTCTAAGGCGAGCATACCCATGCTCAGAGATATTAAAGCATGTCAATTGATCAAGTATAAAGTGAATCCAAAATGTATACATAAGTGTATAGAAAGCGCTAAAGAATACATAGTGGATCATCATATAATAACCACAAAGGAACACAACAGAGCTATGTCTCAATATCACCTATAGAAGGAAGTCTGATCAATGATGCTAGAAGATTTTCTGATCAATGATATTGCATAATTGATCCTCATAAAAGTACTAAGTTATATAGGTGGAAGAGTGGTACTACATAAACTCAAGTGCCATCATATAAGATGTTGTTGTGATGAAATGAAACATATAAAGGTGGAAGGTGTCATTGGCAGAAAACTGAAGGAGTTGTCAAATGAACCAAGATGCTAACACAACCCAAGGTCTTTACCGACCACTGATGGTACATTTTCTACACTATGGGAATATATGAGCTGAAGTCGACCACGTGAGAAATCCTTTGATTATCGATCATTGATGTATATCGTTAACAAGAGTGAGACAACTCACCGATAATGATGACAAGCATCCAGGTACCTAGTACAATCTAACAAGTGTGAATAAATGTTTTGAAGTTGAACACTTTAAAGAATCTACAAATCAGGAGACATTGATGTATTCTCACTGTCGATAGTGAAGGAGTATACCACTGATGACTGTAATACCTAAGGTACTGAAAAAGGACTCTAGATTGTGTTCCTAGAACAATGAGTTGGAGTCGATGGGAAACGATCTACTGGAAGGAAGGAATCAAGGCATCCCACATCAACTAGAGCAAGTTGTAACCTGCAGGCCAATAACTTGGAAGAAATCAGATGAACAAGAAATGAAGTAACCATTCCGAAGTACATTTCCGGCATACAAAATATGTGGCTAGCGCATGATAGAAATCATTTGAACCAACCAATAATAAAAGCTGACACAAAGGCGAGGAATCCATCAATAGGGTCAAATGCAAACCAAGGTACTTCATGAATCCCAATGTGTGATAATTTAAGCTAATGTCGAACACAAGGGAAACCACTCAGTCAAAGACCCATGATATTGATCGATGTTGAGCACAAGGTCATATATCAATGATGTAAATAGGCTCAAGGTGCTACTTTAGGTATACTCTCAGAGAAATTTGCTAGATTCAATAAGAGTAGACCTGCCAGTACATTAGGGGAATTTTTAGGTTTAAAATGGGCGTCCTGAGGAAAATATAAAATAATAGTGGAAATAATAAAATAAGATTAGATTACGTCATTAATTTTTAGAGGGAAAAAAGAAAAACTACATTTTCAACTTATCTCCCTATGGGTTTACTCAAATTTCGAGCGGGAAACACTCGTTGGATGCAGAATTTAATTCCTCATCCAAGGACTACCCATTTTGCATACTTCCGATGGACCCTACTACACGAAAAATGAGAAATACATGAAAAATGTTGTTGCAAACACAAATTTTCATGTATTTCTCATTTTTCGTGTAGTAGGGTCCATCGAAAGTATGCAAGATGGGTACTCCTTGGATGAGGAAATAAATTTTTCATCCAATGAGTACTCTCACTTGAAATTTTAAGTAAAATCTTAGGGATATAAGTTGAAAATACAAGTTGAAAAAGTAGTTTTATTATTTTATTATTTTTTAATATTTTTACTTTTTTACCCCAAAAATGGTGAATCACCCCCCATGGTTTACATCATCATCTTGAATCCTTTTGGTTCTTATAAAGTTTATTTTGGTTGTAAATTTTTATTAGGAGGCCCATTTTAAACCTCAAAATTTCTCTAATGAGAAATCAATGGAGACCTTCTTAACCAACATGAGTGAAGGACCAAATAAATGATGTGATACTAAAGATAACTTGATAGATCCGGTATGGCTGACTGAAAAATAGTCAAGAGACAATGCATAATGGCCGATACAAGTTTACTTCCCTTGAACAAAAGCATGACATGATGTGACTCTATGGCAGCATAAAATAACTTTTATAAGTTTGCAATGCAGGAGGCATTAACAAACTCTCCATATGATTAGAAGAGATAACCAACCAGAGGAGGACTGACTCGAGAACAAGGTTATGGCTTCCCTAAAGTCAAAATAAGCCCCATCCCAAATGGAGGAAAGACTCATTTTAAGTGTTTTTTTCAAGGGAAACATAACTAATTTTTTTTGCCATCAAATATTGAAGAAATGTTTCGTTCCCGCTCTTTTTTGAATATATATAAATATATATATTTTGTCTTTTTCATATTTAAAGCCTGAAAAGGAATAAAAGAATGTCTATAGTACAATGGAAGGAACGAGTGTCAAGGGTGAGTGCACTAGTTCCTAGGAATCGAACACTCCTTTTCTCAATGCAAGGTGGCAAATACTAGTCATCAACACTCATGGGATGTTCCTTCCATGGATAAAGGGTGTCAAGTCACAGAGGCTAGTGAATGCATGGTTTGAACTTGCAGAAAAATCATGGTCAAAAGTGGCTTATGCATGAGTCCAAATGAAGACGGCTTAAGGACATAAGGTACAAGTAGTCAGTATGTAATGCAACAGTACAAATAAACACATGGGAGCCTTTAGGATATAAATCCAGAAATATAGTGAAGAAGAAGGATGAGGCTTCCATGAAAATTCATGGCAAGACTAAAGATGACTCCCGAGCCTAAACAATACTTGTAGCATGGGCAACATATGTTAGCGAGGATCTAACTAGGAAGCATATGGAAGGAGTGGCTCTACCACTATGTTACGACTTTATAATAATATGAGTGATAGTGGTTTAAAAATCACAACATAATGGGGTCTGTTAGGACCCTATAATTATAGGGAAATCAGGATTGTTGAATTATATATATTGGTTTAGCTTGCAGGATGAAAACAAGGTTTTATCCTGCAGAGTGGGGTTCATTTTCAAAAGCATCCTGAATCAAATTCTTCGTGGATCATATTTGAAAAGAGTGAGTGATAAAAATTCCATCCGCACTGCTCTAAAATGCCGTAAAATATTTCTCATATATTATTTTGGTGTTGCATGGATGCGTGGATCGAAATTTTATTCATATTATGGGCTCGGTTGATTCCATTCTCCTCCTCCATCCATTTTTGTTTGAACTTACTTCCCTGCCACACCCTTCATGCCCTTTTTCTCCCTTTTTTCACCCATCCATCATTTTCGTCATTACATGCATAAAAAAGCTTAGGATTAAATAAAAATAAGAAATGAATATATAAAAATAAAAATAAACTATATCCTAAAGTTTACATGTCACATCATGGGGTTAACCCCCCACCACTTTCCATCTCATCCACCCACCAGCACTTTAATCTGGCGACCTACATTGCATTTGCCCCCCCCCCCCCCACCCCCTTACCATCCTAAATTTATCCTCACAGGGGGGTTCGAAATAGGTGGTTTTCAAAAATTCACTTCCAGCACAAATAGGTGGTTTTCAAAATTCACCTTTAGCTTATGTGTCATTATCTCATGAATTTGGACCCCCCCCTATTACCACTTACCACTTCAGGGGGTGTCCGAAATACCACTTCCTCTCCTTCAAAACTGTTTTACCCAAATAAAAAAACTTTTTTTAGCCTGTTTTACCAGTCCATTTTTGAGGGGGATTATGGGAAAATGGGAGTGAATTTTGAAAAAAATAGAGAGGTTTTTATTTAGAACAGGCTGAAGAAAAAAAAAATATCCCATAATTTCGACAGGTGTCTTCAGTTGGGAGAATCGAAGCCATCTTTCAGCCCTATTTTTCAAATTTCCATTTTTTCTGTGTTGGTCATGATTTTTCGGCGACTTTTGTAGAAAGAGGGAGATGAATTTTAAGAATAAAAGAGAGGTTTTTGACCAAACGGGGAAAATAACAATAACCCCTCTCATATTTTTCATAGGTTTCACCATTAGGGATAAAAAAATGTCTAAGTGTGTCCATGTTTTCAGCAATTTCGGCCCAGTTTTCAGCTTTTAACCATATTTCCTATTTTAAGAAGATTGGAGATTCGATCCAGCTAAGAGTTTCAAGGTACCAGGCCATATGAAGAGCTAGATCCAGAGTTTAGCACTCAAAAGGACTGTCAGATAACCTAAGTGTTAAGGCATGATGAGATTTACACAGGCCAACATATAACAAGCCTTATATCAAAAGAATGAAAGAAATGAGAGATGTCTAGCAGTCTTCATAACTCTTGCAGTTTCATTTATGCATGTCCAGTGATGTTATGTCCTTCTTTGTTATGTTGCTAGCAAGATAGTAATTGTTAGTCACAATGTTGATTGTAATGAGTTAGTGAGATTAGCTTATATACTTCATTGTTTGAAGTACACTGGGGTGGGGAGATCTACAATGAGGGACTGAGTCCCATTCTGTAATGTTGTGGCTTCTTGTAAAGTAATTCAACAGAAGTTTCTAGGATTTAAGTGGTGCACCAAATGGTGAATGTTTCTCTTGTTTTATGTGTTATTCATTGTTCTGTTGTCTTAGTATTTATGCATTCCAATTTTTAGAACATAAAATGATGAATAGGATTTGTTTCTAGAGCACCCTGTTCTAGTTGATTCTATAATAGTCTATGTTTTACACTGATGCTAAACCAAGGAATTCTTAGTTTCTCCTCGGTTTCTGTTGAGCATTTCACTGTAGTCTAGTTGAGGAATTCTTAACTTCCCCTCAATTTCTGCTAAGTTCCACTTTTCTTGTATCTTCCCACTCCATTTAAAAGTCTCAAAGATCCAAAGTAGCACACCTAGATTGCCCTGTTTCACTTATACTGGATATTTTTGCAAACTGATCACCCAAGCCCTTTGACTCCATTTCCTAATGGCCCTTTCTCTTTCTTTTCCCCACCAAACCAAATTCAAAACCCAACCAAGCTTATATCAACTAGCTTAAATTTCCCAATAAACAAATCTAAATCCTACAGAGAGATCCCTCTCTGGGTCTAGGAGGGCTAGATCCTGGGCCCAAAGCGGTTTTGATGTTTCCTCCAGGATTCTGCCTACAACCTTGGAATTACAGAGTGATTACATAATGGTGGCCATACTGGGGACGAGTTTATCCTCCTCAGTAACACTTATCAAGTTCAGTTTTGGCTTTTTATGGTGAACATAAGTCAAACACCAGAAGGCTATTCCATTCACCTGGCGACTCCATTAGCAGCAAAATCCAGAAATAGAGATTCACTGCAAACTCCACAAGCTCAAAATGGGATCATTTGCAAGGAGATATGCTCCCATGAACAAATATCACATTCCAGGCTTCCCAAACAAAATTCCTCAGGTAAATTGGAAAAGAAATATTCCTATTTTCCAAGATGAGAACATTGATGATGCTTTGTTGCATCTCATTAAATTTCATATTCATTCATGGATGTTGAAATTTTAATGGCACGAGGACTGCCACATGAAGATGTTCATGGAAACATTAGAAGGAAAAGCGAGGGAATGGTATGAAGGCTTAAACCCTGGTAGCTTTTTTTCTATAAAGGATTTCCACAAAGTGTTTTATGAGCATTAAAAATGAAATTCCCCATATTTTTCATTAATGGAAAAATGTTGTGATCAGTTTGAGGTTTTCATACAGTACATTGAAATTATTGATGAAGACCTAGTAGATATGAATGACGAAGATCTCTTAGAAGTGCTTTATGGGTTCCATTATCAAGTTAACTTTCATGATAATCAAGGGAAGAGAGATGAAAATGATATGAATCAGGAAATGAAATTAGGTTCACATGATCTACCTTCAGAGAAAAATGATAATTTGCCTACTCTTTTGTATGAACTAAATAAAACAAGTGTTGTTTTTTCCAAAGAAAACAAAGGTTTCCTCCTCCTTTAACTGAAGAAGAGATTAATCAGATTCTAAACATGTAGCCAACCTCTCAATATTTATGTCATCGAGAGATATATTCTATTGGTCCTACTGCTGATTTATGTATTGAATTATTTCCTCCTGAAGAAACAAATGTAGAATAGATTGATGTTGATGTTGTTGCACATCCTTAAGAAATTTTATTGCTGGAAATCAATTTTTCTCATCAAAATGATGGTATTTAGGTAAAATATAGCAATCTCAGTCAAGATATATCAGATTTGCTTGAGGACAGCATAATGTTATACCATGAAGATGCCACATCAGATAATCAGGGAGAATGTAAAGATATTCTCTTGGAGAAGGATCCAGAACCTGACCAGTTGGAACAAAGAGCAGTCATGAATGAAGTTCACCATTTGAAACCTTTGTGCCAAGTGTTTGTCCAAGATCCCTTTGTTGACCTCTTAGATTCATTCAGAGAAGCAACGTATTATGCCATGGACAATTTTCTACAACATTCAAGGAAAAATTTGAACACTTATGTTCAACAACAGATAAGATGGAGGTGGTCATTTTGTTTTCTCAGCCTGCTAAAAGAAGTGAGAAAGAATCATTCAAGCACTGATTTGTTTAACTGGTTACATTGGAAATATGATTATAATTTGATGGAAAAAAATTTCATACTAGAGTAGGCAGATGTTCGAATAAGCTCAGCACCCTAAGCGTCTTTCCAATTTTATTTTCAGACCGCTTTTCAGTCGTTAGCTTAATATTGCTTTCAGTTTTTGTTTTCGGCATAGTTCAGATTTCAACATTCAAATTTTCAAGTTGTACGAGTCTTGTGACAGAGCATATTGATATCCCCTTAATCACCAAGGCATTGGTCACCAGATTCAGAGATCTGCGGTTCTCTGTTGTCTCGCTGGGAGGGTTGTATTCCCCACAGGGAGCCATTGTTAGGACCCTATAATTATAGGGAAATCAGGATTGTTGAATTATATATATTGGTTTGGATTACAGGATGAAAACAAGGTTTTATCCCGCAAAGTAGGGTTCATTTTCAAAAGCATCCTAAATCAAATTCTTCGTGGAGCATATTTAAAAAGGGTGAGCGATAAAAATTCCATCCGCACTACTCCAGAATGCTGCAAAATATTTCTGATATATTATTCTAGTGTTGCATGGATGCGTGGATCGAAATTTTCTTCATATGCTAGGCTCAGTTGATTCCATTCTCCCCCTCCATCCATTTTTGTGTGACCTTTCACCTCCCTGCCACACCCTTCATGCCCTTGTTCTCCCTTTTCTCACCCTTCCATCATTTTCGTCATTACATGCATAAACAAGCTTAGGATTAAATAAAAATAAGAAATGAAAATATAAAAATAAAAATAAACTATATCCTAAAGTTTACATGTCACATCATGGGGTTAACCCCCCACCACTTTCCACCTCATCCACCCACCAGCACTTTAATTTGACGGCCTACATTGCATTTCGCCCCACCCCCCCACCCCCCCCCCACCATCCTAACTTTATCCTCACAGTGGGGGTCCGAAATAGGTGGTTTTCAAAAATCCCCCCCGCCCGCCCCCCCTAGGTGTCATTCTCTCATGAATTCGGACCCCCCCTTCCCCCCTATTACCACTTACTACTTCAGGGGGGTCCAAAATACCACTTCCTCTCCTTCAAAACCGTTTTCCCCAAATAAAAAAAAAACCATTTCTAGCCAGTTTTACCAGTTTATTTTCGAGGGAGATTCCAGAAAAATGGGACTAAATTTTTAAAAAAAGAGAGAGGTTTTTATTCAACATGGGCTGAAGAACAAAATGATCTCCTAGAATTTCTACAGGTGTCTTCAGTTGGGAGAATCAAAGCCATCTTTCAGCCCTATTTTTCGGATTTCCATTTTTTTTGTTGGTCATGATTTTGCAGTGACTATTGTGGAAAGCTGGAGATGAATTTTGAGAATCCAAGAGAGGTTTTGAAAAAAAAAGGGCAAATAACAATAATATCTCTCGTAATTTTCATAGATGTCACCATTGGGGAGAAAAAAATGTCGGAGTGTGCCCCTATTTTCAGAAAATTCGGCCCAGTTTTAAGCTCTGTAACCGTCTTTCCTATTTTAAGAATATTGGAGATTCGATCCAAATAATTGTTTCAAGGTACCAGGCCATATAAAGAGCTATATCCATAGTTTAGCACTCAAAGGGACTGTCATATAGCCCAAGTGTTAAGGCTTGATGGGATTTACACAGGCCAACATATGACAAGCTTGATTTCAGAAGAATGAAAGAAATGACAGATGTCCAATAGTCTTCATAACTCTAGCAGTTTTATTTACACATGTCTAATGATGTTATGTCCTTCTTTGTTATGTTGTTAGAAAGATATTAATTGTTAGTCACAGTGTTGATTTTAATGAGTTAGTGAGATTAGCTTATATACTTCATTGTTCGAAGTATACCGTGGGGGGAATCTGCAATGAGGGACTGAGTCTCATTCTGTAATGTTGTGGCTTCTTGCAAAGTAATTCAAGAGAATTTTCCAAGATTCAAGTGGTGCACCAAATGGTGAATGTTTCTCCTGTTTTATGTGTTATTCATTGTTCTACTGTCTTAGTATTTCTGCATTCTAATTTGTAGAACAAAAAATTATGAATAGGATTTGTTTCCAGAGCACCTTGTTCTAGCTGATTCTACAATAGTCTATGTTTTCCACTGACGCTAAACCAAGGTATTCTTAGTTTCTCCTCAGTTTATGTTGAGAATTTCACTCCAGTCTAGTTGAGGAATTGTTAACTACCCCTCAATTTCTGTTGAGATCCACTTTTCTTGTATCTTCCCATTCCATTTAAAATTTTCAAAGATCCAAAGTAGCACACCTAGCTTGCCCTATTTCACTTATACTGGATACTTTTTCAAATTCGTCACTTGAGCCCTTTGACTCCATTGCCCAATGGTCCTTTCCATTGATTTTCCCCACCAAACCAAATTCAAAACCCAACTATGCTTATATTAACTAGCCTAAAATTCCCTAGATCCTAGGCCCGAAGCAGTTTTCATGTTGCCTTCAGGATTCTGCATACAACCTAGGAATTATGGAGTGATAACAGGGTTGACCGTATGGAAAAATATCACAGTATGATGTCAAGATGCATAATGCAACGAAAAAGTGACATTTATTAACCTATATGAAAATTACGAAAACGATAACTTCCACGATAGGTCAGTGATCATGGAGTCGAAGTGAAGAAAAAATCATTAAGTCTTCATTTACCCTGAAAAAAACCTCTCCCAACACTTCAAGCAAAAAGTCAAAATGTTCATAAAATTATAAAGTTAAAAATAATGAACTTTATAACAGTGTGTTTCAAATTTTTATTATAAAAGAACTTTTAGACTCACCCCAAATTCATTTTTACCTTGCCAAGTGTTGAGAAGAGGACTCTAGAGAAAATTTGGGCAATCCTGTTACGATCAAATCCATCGATGAATTCATCAACCACAGTCTCCAAGTAATTCTAATCCCTAAAATTTTCCATTTGATCAAAAAATTTATGGATTGATTTGATTTCAATGGGGATATATTTTTTTGTTTTAAATAACTATCGGTGTGTACGAGGGCCGATACTTTGAAAACTGCGTGTATAAATCCCTACATGCGAGTTTCCAAAGGGAAATTCATGTGTATACGTGAATTCCTTTTAGAAAATCCGCACACATGTAGATTATGTTTGAAAAAATTAAATTCTAACGGATGAAACCTCCCAATTTTGTAGGATGTTGATCATTTGGAGAGACAGAGAGCACAATGATGTTTATAATGAGGTTTAAATGATCAAAAAGTGTTGGATGCAATAAGAAATTTTAGATTGCTCAAATTTTTCATGATGCCCAACATGAAAACAAAAACTCGACTGTTGGAAATGCTAATTCATTATTGGGAACCAGAGTAGGAGCTTTTTATGATTAATCATATTCCCTTATAGATCGAAGTAGAGGATATTTTCTTTATAACAACAATTTCCAAAAGGGGAGAAGTAGTTGACTTGAGAGGGAGGGCCTGTGGAGGCCTTAACATTGCATATTATATATCTATGTAATGTACACCAAATATTGACAAGGTCAGATCATAGGTTCCAATAAAAACATCATACTCCTGTCGTTCAAAATCATCCTCTTCACTATTTTCAGGTTAGCAGGTTCAACCTCATTGCATCAGGATTCACATATTGCTATGTTCTTCGCAGAAGAGTGCCTACAACTAGTAGCCTATGATTAGTGTACAACATTCTTGATTAGCATGAAGAAGAAATTCACATCAGCCGGACAGGGTAAAACAAAGAAAATTTTCTATGGAAGTACCCTTTGCTCGTTCTTCTTCGAGCGGATTCCAACACTTCAACCTAAATTATCTACTTCCATCAAGAGTCCCAGAGATCCTAGGATGGCCAGATAGGAAGATTTCATCAAGCAACTTGGCGGAGGTGAAGTCACTTGAGCAACCTTTGATGATGAGTTCTTCCTCTGTTGTGAGAAATAAGTTGTGGTCATACATGATTACCCTTATACAATTTTAGACTTTCGAGAAGACCCAGATTTAGTACTTCCAACAGGAGTTGCATGGGGAAACATTGGTAAAAAAAAAATTGATTTTAATTTATTTGATTTTTTTTTTTAAATATAATCTTCATAAGTTCAAAGTATTTTTCTTGAAACAAAAATCTTACAAGATTAAATGATCAAGATGCAGATATTGGAATAGTGAGACCTGAGAGTCTACCAAGGCACAATCATCGTGTGAGAGACACTGAGAGAGAAGAAACTAAGTCTGAAAGGGTCCTTCATGCATTTCAAAGGAACTTGGAGAGTTCGAATCACCAAGGTCCAATGGAAGTAGTAGAGGATTTCCCCGAGGCTATACAAAGACGAGTGGTAAGAGTACCATGAGAGTGGGTGCGACTCTTTCGAAGAGTGGAAAATTCCATCGTCTTCTTCCGAGATTCTCATCTAGGGCAGGGCCCACAACCTTAGATTTATATGATTGATTATTTTGACATATGGACATGATCGGGCTTAAGCCCTAATTTTGTAGGACATTTTTCCACGTTTTGTAATATTTTGACATACTATTCCTATTTATATAAAAACATTTCGTGATGATTTGATCATATATACAAATGATTTTATGATATTTTAATTTTAATGCAATGAATGATTAATATGTAAATAAATTGCTTGGCAAGCTATAGAATCAACAAATGCATTTTCTGATTGTGGAATATGAATTGAAGTAATAAAATTGAATGATCTTTGTAATAATCTCACTCTCATAAATTGGCGATGTAATAAAGGATGCCTCACACGATAAATATTATCCAATTGAGACACAACCAATTTTGAATCCAAATAAACCACTAATGATTCAACACCATAAGATATTGCTTCAACTAGTAAATTTATGACAAGATTGTATTTAACCATATTATTGGAAGAAATACTTATACATATGCCTCTTGAGACTAACAACTGACCAAATGATTACCCAAGTGGCGAAATCTAAGTTTCGAGTATGTCTACTAGCACCATAGATGAATATTAAGTACACCAAATCACCCATCGAAACCTGCCAAAGAAGATAAAAAATATCATCATCACCATGAGACCCACAGGCAAAAAAAAAAACTACGTACAATATTTACAAAATAAAGCAAATTCTAGGCAAAATCCTAGGCATAATACATCTTAAGATAGAGACCATTTGTGTGCTTCGAAAACACATTTCCCTCAAATTAAACCAATTCATACACACCATTCTTCAAGAACTTTTTTGATGATAAAAGGACCGAACCACATGGGTTTGAGTTTTTCTTCCCCCAAGGTGTCTTTATCTTGGTCATAGACCAAGACAAGGTCACCTTTAGAGAAAACACTAGGTTGTACAATCTTGTCATAATGGGCTTTTACTCTCTTTTTATGAGATTCATTCATTATGGTTTATCCCAATGCTACTCATCAAGGTATTCCAAATGAATAAGGCATTCTTCAAGACTTGAGATGTCTGGAAGAAGTTGGACTGCTAATTTGAGAGATGGAATCTTGCATTCCACGGGGAAGATTGATTCCAAACCATAAACTAACTTAAAAGGAGTAAAACCCATAACAGTCTTGACATACATCTGGTATGCACAAAGCGCATGATATAACATGTTGTGCCAGTTGGACTTAGCTTTAATGATCGTCCTTTGGAGGATAGTCTTAAGGGATTTATTGATGGCTTTTACTTGACCATTATCTTGGGGGTAATAAGGAGACGAATTCTCCTGCCAAAATCCCAATTTCAAAGGAAACTCAGACATCATATTATTATGGAAATGATTACCATGATCAGTGAAAATCTCTTTAGGAATACTGAAGTGTGAAATAATTTGATTTAACAAGAAAAAAGTTGTTGTCTCACTGTCATTGTTAAAATTAGGCATAGCTTTGACCCACTTGGTGAAGTAGTGTATTGCTACGATAATATACTTGTAGCCCTTAGCCAAACTCAAGTTGCAAGTAGTAAAATCAATACCCCACTTAGTGAATGAACCAACAGTGATGACATGAAAAAGAAGAGCTAAATGAGCACACATTTTTTGAGTATACACTTGATAAGGATGGCACTTTTTCATTGATTCAATACAATATTTGAAAATTGAAGGCCAAAAATATCCAACACACAAAAGTTTTTGGGCTATAGCAAGCCCGGATAGATGACCTCCAAAATCTCCACTGTGGTAGTCATTCAAAATAGATTCAATTTCTTCTAAGGTTAGAAAACGTCTAAGGATTGAGTAAATCCCGCGATGATATAAAGTACCACTGATAATTAGATAATATTTAGCTAGGCGACACAATTTCCTACATTCATCCTTAGAAAAAGTGTGAGGGAACTTCAAAGTCTGGAGACATACAATGATGTCCCCATACCAAGGATCTTGTGAAGGGATGAGAAAAATATGTTCATTGAGAAATGAATCTTCATAAATAACATCTCCTTCACAAGGAAATTTTGAAAGCAATTTTGCGAATACTAAATATTTTTTTGACTTAGATTACATAAAATTGAGATCAAAATCTTGAAAAATGACAATCCATTTATTATAATTTCCCCCAACCACTCACCTACTGAGAAAAAATTGAAATGAGTTAACCTCATCCAATACAATTTTTTTCTAAGAAGAATGTAATGACAAAGTCACTGGACAACATGCACTACTTCCAAATCCACTTTCTCGATGTGAGAATACCTAAGTTTAGGATCGACCAAGCCATAGATTAGATAATAAATTACATGCTACCTAAGAGCATTGTGTTCCTAAACCAGAACCATACCAATGGTTGATTCCACTGTTGTGAGATACAAGAGGAAATCCCTGCTATAATTCGGTGGACTCAAAAGAGGAGAAAAGGCCAATGCATTTTTAAAGGCATTGAATGGGCGTTGAGAAAAATAGTCCCAAACAAATGGAACTCCTTTCTTCAATAAACACATAAATCCTTTTGAAATATTGACATTTTGTTACGATAAATCTCCCTAAAAATTTGGATTTTCCTTGGAGACTTTGAAGTTAACAAATACTCGACGGGGGAGACAACTAAAGTATTGCCTCAAAATTGAAGGGGTCTACGTGAATCCCTTCATTAGACATGACGAATCCCAATAACTGACCAGATGTAACTGCGAAAACAAATTTATTAGGGTTCAACTGTATTTTATAATGATGACATATCTCAAAAGCTAAACGAAGGTGTTTTGGATGTTCCATTCTATTTTGAGAATGAGCAGCTACATCATCCAAATATGCTTCAATTATGTGCTTGATATCGTGAAAAGAATAGGATATCGCCTGTTGAAAGGTAGCTCCAATATTTTTGAGGCCAAAAGGAATTTTCTTGTATGCGAATGTACCCCAAGGGAAAATAAATGTTGTCTTGTGTTGATCTTCAAGACATATAGTTATTTGATTGTATTCAGAAAATATGTCCGTGAAGGAAAATATTTTATTTGCAGCATACTCATTAATGATCGGATCGATAAATGGAGTAGGAAAATTGTCTTTAGGACAATATTTATTCAAATCCCTAAAGTCGATGCATACACGGATTTTTCCTTTCTTTTTATCAATGGGGACTGGATTTGAAACCCATTCAGCCGAAGGAACATGGTATATGAAACCTGCCTTAGGAAATTTCTCTACCTCAACCTTAATAGTCGCAGCTTTCCTTGGATTAACCAGGTGAAGATTTTTCCATACAGGCTTTGCATTTTCATATATATTGATCTCATGTTGAACTATTGAAGGATCAATTCCAGGAATTTCTTCATAAGACCAAGACAATACATTTTGAAGCTCTTTAAAGAGATCAATATAGATTTTGATTTATTCAAGGGATAATTAAGCTCTAATGAAGACATTCTCGATAATATTGGGATTTGTGGAAATGTTTTACAAATTCACGCAAATCGGTGAGAAAATATGACCAATGATGCAAATCATCCCACAACATTTTTACAACAGTCATTTCTTCTAAAATTCCCTCTTCGAATGGTAAAAAAATATCAAGGCAATTCATAGCGGAATTATAATCAATTGTCCAGACTGGAGCCACATCACCATAAACATTCTCTTATGGCGGATGAATGGGGTCAAAATCTACATAATTCACAATATATTGATACGCAATTTATGCTGCAGATATAGGATAGGCCATTCCACGTACTTTACCTTCTTCTAATGTGGCATAGAAGGGGGCAAGGGCCAAGGATAAAAAAAATAATGGGTTATGAAAGAAATTTTTTTAGGAGCGATGCTGGAGGATGAAATGGAATTGATATGAGAAATAGGAGATGGAAGATCAAAAGTACCCATCAAAGGGGAATACATTCCAACTCCCAATTTCTCAACATGCTACTTGGTATTCTTCACCAAAGGGATGGTAGAGTCAGCAGATGCATTAGGATCATTGGGAGAATAAGCCATTTGATCAATCGTAACAATTATCCCTTCATGAGGAAAAAATAGGATGCATAATAATGATGAAACAATGGCATACATTACATAAAATCAATTTCGATCCAATAAATATTATAATCTATATTAGCATCAACTATCTCTACCTCAACATTGACAACCTTTCCCCCAACATAGACAGGGAAGGCATGAATAATCCCATGAGGCCTATGAGAATGACCATTGAATGCAGTTATGAGAGTAGGTGATCCGGATTTATGCAGGAATGCAAAATAATACACATATAACCATAAATACAAAGATGCAGCAGAAATAACATTTCATTTCATTAATATCAAAGAACTAAAATTTGCTTACAGACAGAATGGAAATAAACTAGCTAGGGTTCTGGTAGCTTATCTCTGAGAAGAGATGTGGAGGCTACATGCCTCTTAACTATGTTACAATGAGGCTCGAGGGCCTATTTATCATTTAGAAACAATGGAAAACCCTAAACATCCAAAACCCTAACCCTAGGAGATGAAGCGCCAAAACTATGGGCCCCATTTGGGTAAATTGTTGTTTCAACTTCCCTGGGATGTAACTTTGGCATACTATCTCCATTTGACGTGCACCATACCTTGTTAGAAAGATCTATCTGAGGACTACAACTTTTTCTGTGAGCAACATCAGTCCGTGGACTCATGTTGCTCTTGGTTTTCCCAAAAAACGACGTTTAGGGCCTTAAAATGACTCCGGAAGTTCAAGACCCGAAAAACTGCTAAAAATAGTAAGTTGTGGCGAAATTGAAAAATTGAAAGAGAAAATGGTGGGGCCCTAAGTGGAATAGGAGGGTGGCCACCAATATCCACCTAGATCAGTAGGAGAGGGAACAACTTCTAGGGTCCGATAACTTTCCAACATGACATAGACATGACACATGTTGAAGCCCCTTCATAAACTATAGTTCGAAAGATGGTATTATTCTGATAAGTAGATTTAATTTGGAAAGCCATATGATGAGGGAGCCTATTTTTAATATTTGACATATCAAATTTTATCACCAAATATTTTTTTCTTCTTTGATCACACTAAGAAAAGTACTCCTTTGGGGGGGACACGATCCTCTAATGCTGATATAGCACAAGGTTAAAACAATAAATCCCAATGTGATGGATCCGAAAGACACAACACAACTAAGTATAATAGTTTTGAGCAACCTTTGCATTGGTATTATAAGTCCAAAATTTTGAAGAGAATTTTAGCATCCGAGATATAGGCTCAACTGTGGGCTTCTCTATATGGAGAGGTTAGGTAATAGATTAGGTAATATCGGAGGTAGCTTTAGCCTTAGAAGGTTCTGGCTCTCCATAGTCATGTGCTCTAGTTGCAATGTCAACATGATACTTAACCATATATACATTCGATGTAGATTCCCCATCCTGGTTTTCCCCTATGGGGGTTCCAGTACTAGCATTAACACTAGAAATAACTATTTCCCTTGGGGAAAAGGGTTAGTCAGCACAACCTGGGAACTAGAAGAACCCAGTTGAGCTAACAAGTGTCGAGCATCCTGAATATTTGGGGAAAATATGGCTGATATGATCCCCACTACATAACTTGCATGGGAATTGAACTTTTTTTTTTTATTCCTTCTTTCCCTCACTAGTATCATTAATGGGTTTATTTTCATTTCCCTTTCCACCCTTATCTTTCTTCTTACCATGTCCTTTATTCTTCCCATCGGATTTTTTATTTCCTTTAGGATTTGAAGTTTGAATAACATCAATTGTTAAAGGTTGAGAAGGAAAAAACATTGATGGGGTAGTCTGTGCCGGAGAAGCATATTGTAATGACAACTGTTGCAATTGATTTAAAAAACTAGTTGTATTGATATCGATTGAACCTAAAATATCATCGGCATGGGGGGCTGGTTTTGGTTTGGCTAGATTAATATTTGATCGAGGAGCATCAGGAAAAATATTATAAAGGTCTCCATATTGAGAATAAATAAGTTCTTACTGATGGGCTCTAAATGTAGCCTGTTATTCAGTGAACACCCGAGAACGTCACACATCCTTAGAAATATCCGGTTGCAAAGATTTCAGAAACCATTCCAGAACGAACTTATTAGGGATAAATGACATGATTGAATCATCGATGAAGGAGTTCGATGAGCACCATAAATGGAATGTGGTTATATGATATCTTCACCAGACTTCCCTTCAAATTTTGGAATGTGTAATTCCATACTCTAGTTGACTGACAATGATATGAATTTTAACATTATTTAGCCCTAATGCCCACACTTTATTCTTTGAGGACCTCAGGTTGAGGATCCAAACACATGACTCTATTATTAGTGGATATGATGGTTATGTATGTTTCTTTATTGATACTATGATGATGATGATAACATTAATGGTTATGTATGCTCTCTATTGATATTACAATGATGATAAAATTAATGGATGATATGATGGTTATGCATGTTCTCTATTGATATTATAATGATGATAGCATTAAAGGATATGTAATCTCTCTATTGAGATCATGATGATTATAGATTTTATGGATATGTATGTTTTATATTGATGTTACAATTATGATAGATTTGATGGATGTGTATGTTTCTCATTGATGTTATGATTATGATAACCATGATGGATGTGTCCCCTATGTTAGCTACTTACATTAGTTCCGGTTCGCAATGAACAACAATGTGAATGACTAGATCATGTTGATGATGCTATTATGATAATGACTAACACTTTGAAATTTATTTACTGATGATTATTGAGTATGGCAGGATTCCACTAGAGGCACTCGCATATGATGAGTTGACGACATCTGGTTTGATGGAAATTAATATTTTGTCTTTGAAATTCTAAGTCGAGTTTGAAACTTTCTATATATACTCCAATGATATGCCAATGGTTATAGGACCAGGTTAGCTTCTTGGTCAAATAACTCAAATATGGGTAATGGGATTGTAAAATTAGATGAAACAACATGGGATAGGTGGGATAGTGTCCCTGATCTCACCTTCTAGCACTCCCATCATGACTTAGGTTGTTAAGTTCGAAACACCTTCTCCTTGAATATCACGATGTCATGGGGGAAGGTCCAAAATTTGGGTCACTCACGAGCTAGGTTTTTCTGGCAGGCACACATCAAGGCAGATTCCTTGATCCCCAGCACCATTAATCTCACTATAGCATGAAACATATGAGATGATAGCAGTCTTTGTCTTTGCACCTATAATTTCCCCTCGTAGCCACTGGATGCTTGAAGGGTAAGTGACATAGAACCCTTGGAACTTCAAGGGAAGTCCTTGAAGTGCAAGAACAACTTGGAACCCTTGGCATCATAAATAAATTGTTAGGCATGGCAACCTTGGAACTTCAAGGGAAGTTCTTGAAGGGCACAACCAACTTGGCACCCTTGGAATTATTAAAAATAATTTATAAATATAATCAAGATATGAAAACCCTACAAATTAACATCAAGTGGTAAATGAAATTAGAACTGAGATAATTAAATCAAGAATAAAACTTGGGGTAACGAGAGAAAAGGAAGAGATAAAATATTTTACATTGAGAACTCTACCCTTTTTTTAATAATAAATATTTTGGGAAATCACATAAGAAATCATAGAACTCTACCCTTACCATGTTCAAAAATATTAGGTAGATAATGTACATAAGTAACCTAATTAGGTAAAGGGGGGAAGAGGGGCCTAGAGTTAAGTATAAATATTAATCTAAAAATAGTTAAACTTCCCTAAGAGAATAGGGTGGTGAATTAAACTAAGACTAATAAATTAAATTTTAGATAAATTTAGAGAACCTCCATGTGGCAAGAGCCAACATAAGAATATTCATCTAAGAGGAAAATCGAGTTAAATTAGGAAGTAGTTAGGGGACCAAATTTGAGACTTACCAATTTACTTCAGTAATAAACAAAAATTAAGGACTAGAAAAGGGGGATCAAGAGATAGCTAGGAGAAGTAATAGGAAGTCTTATTGGGGTGAGGAAAAATATTATTTTAAAATTTAAATTTAAATAAACAATTTTGGAGATCCTTTGTGAGCGGGTGACATATGGCTGGGTGAATAATTAAACTTTTGGATTAATAAATATAATTAATTATGCATGAAATTCCAAGTATGACTTATGAAGCCTCCTATAAAATAAGGGGAAAACCATGTGAGAAAAGACTTTTTTACCCTATTGTTAAATGGATGAGACTATGTCTTGGTAGTGGCTACAAGCTATAGTTGAGTTTGGTGATGTAGAGGAATTTAAAGAGGGGACTCTTGAGTCAAGGAGTGCTTACCTCTATCATCTAGCACATTTCCTCCATTGTACAACCCCATTGCAGCTCGGGAGTCTGCGGGGAAGGAAAGTACCCAATGAGTAGGCTAGGAAGTCAACTAGTGGGTCACTACATTTGGATTAAGCACGTCAATGTTCACACTTGAAGGCAGACGACAACAAGGGAGTGCAAGTAGTGGAAATTCAAGATTGAATCTCATATCTTGGTGAGTGGTACCTATGTTATTTATAATGTTCTTTTATATGAATTCATTGTGCCTATAATTAACATGTAAAATAAATGTATGTGTAATGAAGTTAATTTCATGGATGTTTGATATAAGTGATTAATATTTTAGAGTTCCCAATGTTGTATGTTTATGGTTGTATTCCAGTTTAATGTATTATTCTCTTAAAAGAAAATAAAATAAAGCATAGCATTGTCCCTACACTTGGTATCAGAGCACAGGTTGAGCCTCTAGGACCTATGGACCCTAAATTGAAACTTACTTTTCATGAGTGTCATCATGAATTATCGTTAAAAAAGGACTAAGAGAGACATCCACCACGTCTCCATAATTTGGCACAATGAATACGATCCACCAACTAGTTTTTCTTACTAAGGCCAATTACATTCTAAGTCTACTTGAATAAAACAAGTTTAAAGCACATTCTATTAGAGTGAAAAATATTTTTACCATAGTATGAAATTTCACATGGTCTCAAAGCGCGTTCACTGAAATCCTTCAGATCCGCAACAGATCACTATGAGTGTGTGTATCACAGAGGGTGGTTCCATTGGATATTGCAATAGGTGGTGGAAGGGTTTTGTTAGCCACCTATAAAATTTGTTATACCAAAAGGTGGCTAAAATTGTTTGGAGCCTTCAAGGAACAAATTTTATTACTAAAAAGTGTTGGCTCTTGAAGACTCTTGAAGGCCTCATGCCTCTGTCCCAATCTTCACTGCTATGCCCATTCTACACTCTAAAATCCTGCTGATTCCCAAGAAAGAATACTGCTGCAAGCACCATTTTCCTTTTCCCCCTCTTCCAAAACTAACCTTGTTTTCTTTTCTCTTTTCCCCATGAAATCCCTCATCCTCATATCCTCCCCTTTTCCTTTCATCAAGACCCCTTTTGATAAGGTTTTAAGACTCTTTCTTGCCTTATCGAAACCCTCAAATTCCCTTGAAAATCCATGAAAATCATGTTTTTATATATTGTAGACTTAAGCCCCCTTGGGCTAAGTCTTTAACCCATCCCCTCCATGCGTCTTGGTGCTAGAGCCAAGCGATAGCCTTCTAAGCGCTTATTGCGTTGCCCGATTGCGATTAGCCCCTCATTTTTAACCCCCAGACATATGGTTTTCCATATAACCTGCAGCCCCACAGTCGGGTGCCAAACCCTATCGAAAATAAATTCTTCGCCCCAAAGTATAAACCTTTGTTTATATTAATTTTTCAATGTTTATTATATTATAAATTTTTCCGCTGGTGTAAGATTCCAAATCGATATCCACCGTCGATCTAACCTGCAAATCGACGGCACGCAATCCATTGCCCCGGTGGTCCCTGCCATCCATTCATCGTTGCAAAACCACGTGGTATCCATCGCACCACTTGTGAGAGTGGGGAAATTTTTCTTATTTTTTAGCGATTCCATACACCGTTTGACGCGTGGCCTGGACACTATTCACAAAACCACCATCCATCGCGCGTTAAAAATCGAACGTAGACCCGACGCGATATTGACGTCCACCATTCGATCTGAGGCCGTTCATCGGACGGTGATCGCTCACCAAAGAAGTTCGACAGTTAACCAGGATACGGCATGGTTATTAAAGCATCTCCGCCATCGATCTAATTTGCAAATCGACGGCCCACAATTCATCACCCTGATTCCCTAGCTTTGACTTTTCACCTCCGCTCTCAATCGTCGATCTTTGCACGATCGACGGCTCCGATTCAAATTCCTATTTCAATCTCCTCTGACTTCTTCTGATCAATCTTGACCATTGGATGATGCCATCCAATGGCCACGCTCCCCCCACATGTCCTCTGAAGCAATATAACCTATACATTCAAGATTTTCTAATATTTTTCATATTTTGCAGGGTTCAAAGGTTTTTTATGCTACGTCTGAAGAAAATTCAAAGGCAGAGGGTGACGATCCTCCCAACTTTGATTCACCAAGCGAAACCATTCGCAGGAAGGATCTCCAAGTTTCATCAATCATTCATAAAGCAGTGATGCCACATAACCCTATGCAGCCCTGCGCACCAGCAAAAAATCATGAATCGAGCACAGTCAGAGAGTATCAGTGTCAAAGAAAAAATATATCAGATCAGAAGACTAAAGATAGGTCTATGGGGATTACATCTAAGATGGTTTATCAGAAGCTTAATCCCCAATTGAAACATAGTTTGAAGGGAAATCGTAAAGGTTCATCAGCCAGAAAGCCTCCACCGCCACAACTGAGGAAAATTGATCCCTCTAGCCACCACGATGCCACCTGTGCCTCAAAGTATTCATATCCGAGGCCAGATTTATTGATTAGGATCAGATATTTGTCTCAAGCGCAGCCAGAGAGTGAATTATGCAAACAAAATTAATGACAAAACATCAGATGAGTTACTTTGACATCACACAGAGCCTCAAAGGTCAAAAGAAGCTCCCACCAAGCTTAAATATTTATGTAAATCATTTAATACAGAGGAAACCTATGTAATTTCCTTCATCGAGCCCCCAAGGGCCGAGGAACCATTAAGTCTGTATTAATTGTCTTTAGAGATCTTTTATCAGATCTCACCTCCTCATTCTTCTATAAATACTACTGCCGAAGGTGAGTGAGGGGTTGGTTGATTAGGTTGCTGAACATTGTAATGTAATTGAGATGGAAACTTCTGATTGTAAATAGTATTAAATGGCTCTTGGAGCTCTGCTAGTGATATATAAGTTAGGTTGAGATGTGTAGATGATTGCTAAACTAAAGCATTGGACTTAAAGCTATAACTGGTTTGGAGCATCAATACAAGCTGATTTATGGGATCCTGGTCTATGTTGATGGTGATGTTTTTCTCATTGTAACTTGTTGTTTTATTTATGTTTTCACTATGTTCATTTTCTCTCATAAATAACAACATGCATAGAGTTAGGACCTACTGTATATCAGTACCCTTCTCTGACTGAAAATCTTTATCTGAATGTTTTCTTCCATCTGTGTTATTTAGGAATGATTTAATTCAGTTTGAGCATAGGAATGCTGGCATTCCCTCGTCTTATTGTCTTAGCTGAATTTTATTCTTAAATGTTATTTTCAGTATATGTTTAGTGAAGATGAACTGAGGAAGATATGGTGAGCCCTGGTCCTAGTTTTATCCCAAAGACTGTCTGAAAGTTTCCCTTGGAATGTGCTAAAAGTTGGCTAGTTTCAAAGTACTTACCAGGTCTTAGGCCATTCTGTGTTGTCTTTGTGTTTGTATTGAGAGTAACCAAGTATAACAGAGCTAGGAGAGGATTTGTGGTGAGCCCGGCCCGCTAGTTTCTACTCCAACAGTTGCCTTCAAGTTTCCCTTTGTTTTGATATGTTTTCTATTGAAAGTGTATCAAAGGCTGGCTAGTTTAGAAGTACTTACCAGATCCTAGTTTGCTTTCATGTTTTTCTTAAGTGTGTGTCATAGGCTGGCTATTTTAAAAGTACTTACCAGATCCTGGGCTGCTCTTTGTTCTTCATCTGTCTAATTCCCTTTCTTTTGTCTCATTCCATTCCATAAATCAAAATTTAAAGAGATCCTTAGACATAGATGACTTGCCCCATAGACCACTCTTGAACCTGATTGTTTCAATTAAACCCTAGACTCCATAGCCCAATGGACTAAAACCTGTAGTTATCTACCTTCCTGGCCAAAGCTTGTTCTATCTGCTTGCAACTTCTCACCTTTGAAACTCTTTGCACTTAGGACTTTCCATCTCAAACAGTAATCATGCTCAATCATCCAAAAACAAACAAAACCCTTGGCCTTCATAACTAGCCTAATATCATTACCCAAAACTTCAAAGACAAATCTATCTTTGCACTTATTGGAGAGATCCCTCTCCGGATTCAGGAGGGCTAGATCCTAGAATCCAAAAGTGGTTGAAATGATGTTGTTTCTATGATTGGACTTTGCCAATCTTTCTAATTACAGATTCCTAACATTTCTGGTGACTTCGCTGGGGAGAACTTCCCTTAGAAGCTTCGAAAAACCTTGTGAGTAAAATTAGCCTTTTCAAGCACTACCAAGAAATGGTTGTCATGATGAAACTTGTTTGAATCAGTGACAAACTAGGCAAACCCTAGGATTATCATAAGACTTTATCTAACCTTGAAAAATCAGCTGGCTTAGCCATAATAATAGATTGTCTTTGTCTCATAACCATAGCTAAGTTTTGAAACAGAGTTAGGATATTCTTAGAAACCACACAATTGAAAAATAACTCATAAAACCTAAAAATAATTCATATTGGTATTCAATAAACATGGTGGTGGACCATAAAACCTTTTACCTCTGAAAAGAGCTAAAAACTTCCACTTGGCGACTCCACAATCCTTAACAGACCTTAAGACTCCACTCGGAAGAACCTTTTTCATTGTAATATCATTCAAACTCAGTTAGAGGACTGTAGGATTAAAATTTATGTAAACGGATTAGTTAACCTCTCAAATACTGTCATACCCGGTTGAAATTTTCCCATTTATTTTGGTTCTGAAAAACACAGAATAGTGGCTCCTAGAAAGATTCATACTAGATCCTATCCTGACCCTAATCCACCTGAAATAGTTGATAACCCAGAAAGTATCCTTAGGAAGTCTCCTGAGATAATATTTTCAACTATTTTCAGACCACCCGTGAGAGCTAATTCAGTCCCTGTAAATCTTTCAGCTCTACAACAAACACAAGTCGACTTAGTAAATCCCTTTAGAACTAGGTCTCTTGATGATTTAGATCAGTTAGATTCTGAGTCTTCACCTTCATCTCTTGAAACAAGTGAACATCCTGGTAGTAGAGAAACCACACCTCCTGATTTAGATTTCCTTCACAACTTAGGTGTTTCTCATCCAAGATCAGCTCAACAATCTATTCCTGGTTCATCCACTTCTGTTCACCCTACATCCATTGTTCAAACCACTCCATTTCAGCCCACTTTCCTTTTTTTTAATCCACCCCTTGTGAATCCACCCCCACCCCATATCATGGCAACAGGTATGCTCCCTTAGTCCTTCATGTACCATTATTCAATCTTCCACAGGACTATCAGTCTAAAATTCCATTGTATGATGCTAGTAATGCTACAACTGCATCACAACATGTGGATAAGATGAATGACTATTTTGACAGAAATGAAATTGATGAAGATTCTATCAAGCTTAGATTATTTTCTCAAATTCTGGGGGGAGAAGTAAGAAAATGGTTTAAAGGCTTAACCCCCCATAGTATCAATGATCTCCAAGCCTTCCATCAAACTTTCTTAAACAAATGGGAAGTAAAGAAAAATCCTCTCCAAGTCCTTTTTGATTACAAGAACCTCCATAGAAACACAGGGGAAAGTGTACAAGCTTACTGCACTAGATTTAATAGTGTATATAATGCTCTTTCCCCGGATCTAAAACCTCCACAAGGCTCAGCTTTAAACAAGTTTCCTGAAGGGTTTGACCCTGAGATGGCCTATCAGCTGAGAGAGAGAGCTCTTGCAACTCTTGAAGAGATGCAGAAAGGTGCTCTTTCTGTGGAAGTCAACTTGATGGAGAAGAGAGCAAGAATGAAAAATGAAAAGAGAGTATCTTTTAGAGAGGAATCCACACTTTCCACTTCCAACTCAAATATGGAGAGAATGATGGAGGAGATGATGAAGAAAATGAGCATCCTTGAGAGAGCACAAGCTATTCCAAACCAAGCTTCTCCTCAAAACAGAAACTAGAACCAGAATTAGAATTTTAGAAGGAACCAACCTCCAAACAGACCTAGGGAAGATGATCAATAGATCACTCCTCCCTTTCATCAAAACTATATAAGTGAGGTTGAGGAAACATATGAGATAACAGAGGACGATGATATCAACATGCTGGGGGTAGATGATGATGAATTTGAAGTCCATTATGATAGAAAACAAGGTCTTTATACACCTTATGATGACAAAAGAGATGATGATGAAAGTTATTATCAAGACATGGAAAATGTCATCATAGAATCTCAAAAAGAATATGACCTCAGAAGCAAAACCAGTTAGCAAAACCCCAACAACAAAACCTCTGACATATCTTCACAAAACAACACTGCAACTAAGCCTAAGGTTGTCAAAAAAAAGGACAAAACAGTGACTATAAATTTTGATAAAGGTAAAGGGGAAGGCACTCAAAACAATGACAAACAGAGTGCAGACATTAGTAGTACTAACACTTCAGCTAGTACTCCTGTGAAAACAATTTTGTAAAGTGTAAATAGAACAAATCAGCAAGTTGATATTGCTGATAGAGTGACAGCTAATAAGGCTAAGACAAGTTCTTCAAAGAACCAAATCCCTATCAGCCTAGAGCAGGAAATTTAAAAGATTAAAATATATGTTCCCTTGACTGAGTTAGCTTCCCAGCATGTATATAGGACCAAAATTTTGAAGGCTTTAAATATAGAAGACAATGAGGATACAATCAATCTTAATGATGACCAACCAGAGCTTATTTTTGGTCCAAATATTGAAGGTAGATATCAAGAGGGACCTGTCTCTCCCTTTTATGTAAGTTTAAACGTTCATGACAAAATTTTGCACAACGCTATGCATGAATCAGGAGCTTCTCACAATTTAATGCCAAAAGCTGTAATGGAGATTTTGGGTCTAGAAATCACCAGACCTTACAAAGACCTTTACTCCTTTGACTCCAACAGAGTGAAATTTTTAGGATTTGTTAGGGTCCCGTGATTTGGCTGATTGGCAAGCCAAATGACAGTGTAACATCAAACCAAGCTTTGGAGCCCAAGGACCTAGCTTTCCTGGACTCAGAGAGGGCTCTCTCTATATGTGTAAGGGATATCTGTGTGTTTGCTTATTGTGTTTTGATTTTAGGCTAGTTATGAAGTAAGTTTTTTGGTTTTAGTTTTTTAGGTTGTGAGGGATGAAACTAATCAAAGATATAAGATAGGTAAAAAGATGTTCAGATCAACTGGGCTATGGGGTCAAAAAGGTCAAGAAAGCTATCAGACAGTGATACAAGGCTGTTGAAGGGCCGATTTGATTCAAGGTAGAAAGGATCTTTAGGCAAAATGGAATAGAATGGACATCAATTTTGTGAACAACAAAGAGTTTCAAGTGTAACTAGTTTAATAGACAACATAAACATGGTGGGGCAAACCATTAATCATGCAAAATGTAACTATAAGCTAATCAATACACAGAAATAAAAATTCAAGCCATGCATAGAAGTATATGACCCTCTAACTTTGGGAAATGGCTATCAGACTTTGGGGAAAACACTTAAGGAAGACAAATAACTTAACTTACTATGCCAGAACGCCTAAAAATTGTACTTCAAGTCATTGGGCACTTTGAACAACAAGATTCGCATAGTTTTAGGCAAAGGGCTAGATTGGAACTAGGCCTCCTTGGTTCAACAAGATAATAATCTAATCATTCAAAGAGAAATTTCATGGATGGAACTATAGCTAGCCATAGGTAAGCAGGGCGTACCGTAAGTCATACTTAGCATGTATAGAACTATGAATGAAACAAGCAACAATATCCTCAAGTTATTAAAGAGTAGTTAAGAATTCTTTAATGCAACTAAGGAAGAAGAAAACATGAAAGCTATGAAGAGTCAAGAAATTTGAGGTGCCTCCAAGGGCATGTCTCAAATTTGTTCTCTACTGATCTATAGCAAGCAAGAAACATGTATTCATGAATGAAAACTAGAAGACAACAACAAAGCAAGAAACACTATACCATTCTACCAAATCATGGAATCCAACAACAATCCTTCTTCATTCATCCAAGAGCATCCAAGAGGCAATCCAAAAGCATAAGCAAGTATTTCTTCCAAATCTTATATGACCATATATTGCTTCTCTTCTCAAGTTCAGCCTTGTTTACAATGTGAACCTTTGGAATAAATAGGCCAAAGAGAGGAAAACATCATGGTTCAACTTGCCATCCTATTGGCCTAATCAAAATATCTAATCTTGTCCTTGAGGCTTTGCAAAGCCCAAGGCACAAAATATCTCATAAAATATCTATAAAATGCTAAAAAAGGAAAAATAATTGACTTTGCATCATTTTTCATGTGCAAAAACAGCTAAACGCACATTTGGAAAAAACAAATTTTAAAGGTTCAAAAATTACAAAAATATTCAAAATTTATATTAGCAAAAGGTCCCCTGACTTCCCGGCAACATTTGGTAGCCTTCCCGATGTCGAAACAAGGCTCATGATAGCTCGTTGGAAAGCTCTAAGTGTCTAATTTCCGAAATGACTGAAATTTTCCCAATATGATGCCTATAACTCTTCCAAAACTGCATCTGTGTGTAAAAAACCAAAAATTACAGTTTGTTGATAGACTGGGCAGAGTCTGTAAAAAGAGAGCCTTTTTCGCCATTTCGGGGAGCAAATGATCTCCAAATGTTCTGAAAATCACTGAGGGTGTGCTTCTAAAGTTATGGCATCCAATGATACCATCCTCCTCCTTTGACAAATCCCCAAAATGAAATGGAAAATTTCATGAGTTTTGACAAAAAACTCAAAAATGCCAAAAAACCAAAACATGTCAAAATGCGCCCAAAATCAGTGAGTATGACCCTCAAGGGTCCCTATCAACATGCTCTAAAACAGAAGCCAAAATGTCAAGTCCTGATGTGTCCTTCTTCACTTTCCGTGCCGGGCGCTTCCCTCTAACCTCCTTTAGCTTTTCTTGGGCAACCTTTAACTTGCGACGGGAAAACTGATTTAACTTCTTGTAGTGCCTCGTCATTCTCCTTTGTAGCTCTAGATCCCTGTTTTCCATCTCCAACTTCTTCTCCAAATGGTCATTGACTCTTTCAAGCCACGCCTCCTTATTGTTTTCAATCTCTTGCTAAAGCAATGCAGTGAGGGGAGTGGATTGGAGAAGGGCGTTCTCCTCTTATTTTTTGTCTTTCAAGGGCTTTTCTAAGCCCTATGGTTCTAGGCCTTTTTCGCCTAGGCTGGTCATCTTCTTCACTTTCATAAAAAATGCCTATGAGCTCATCTATCCTTGCTTGGGCTTTGGCGGCCTCTTTCTTGTACTTGGTCGCTCATGTCTCATAGACAGCCATATGGACACTGATTTGTCTATTTTGGATCTGCAAGAATTGATTGAAATTCCTTGCCCGATGAAAGTCATCCTTCAATGCATCAATTTGGCCCTCTCTATGGATTAAGAGGTTTTCTAGAATTCGGGCCTCGTTGTCACTGTCGTCGCTTTGGATTGGGATGATATCCAATGCACTCTTATGCTCATGACCTTCTCCTACCTTGCCCTTTCCTTTGCCTTGAAAGGCTATCCTTGCGCTCTTCCTCCTAGGCAAGTCAATGGTAGGCTTCTTCGGCAACTTTCCTTTGCTACGGAGAGCTCTTGTCACATTTGGATTGAAAACCTTGGGCACCCTCTTTCTTGCTATCCTAGGCTTAGCCTTTTCAGGAGAGGAAGGCATGATTCCTTTTCCTTTGTCATCTTGCTTGTCATCTCCTTGAATTTTATTTTCTTCTTGAGGCTGCTGTGTATCTTGATGGGGCTGTTGTGCATCATGAGGAGAATGTTGTGTATCTTGAGGGGAATGCTGTGTATCTTCTTTAGGCTGCCCCTGCTTCTCAATGTCATGCTGCTCAAACTGCTACCCTTGATCATCAATAGCATGCTGCTGTTGTGTTTCAATTTCCTGCTCATTTTGTTGTTCAAGCTGCTGCTCAAATTGCTGCCCTTCCTCTTGTTCTTGTTGTTCATCATCACTGAGTTGCTACTGTCCAGCACTCTCCTCCTCTTGCTCTTGCTGCTGCTCATCTTCACTTTCTTCCTGCTGTTCCACATCTTTTTCTTCATGCTCATGTCCTTCCTCCTCTTGCTGGCCACTTCCCTCTCCTTCTCCATGCTCTTTTGCCTGTTCTGTAGTGAATTTGAGCTTTCTAGGAGTAGGTCCGCTAGAGGAAGGCGAGTGGCGATGAGTAGGAGATGTAGGGGATGTATGGACTGGAGGGACAGTGGAAAAATCTGGGTGACTGATGAAAACATCCCAAGAAACCTCTTTCTTCTCAAGCTGGTGAAGGATGATGATTTTAATGAGGGAGTGATGGAATAGAGAGGCTATTTGCTATGATGGAGGCTTCTTCTAGATTGAGGAGGCCATTTTCTCAATGCTTTTGCACAAGAAGAAAGGAAGATTCATCTATTTGGTTCTTGTGAAATGCATCAAGAATCGGATGTGGTATGCATAAACTCGGGAGAATCTCCCCACACAAGTGAAATACTTCATTATGATCTTCATAAGGGGAGCATAGCAGACTAGAAGATAAGATAAAAGGAAAATAGCAGGGCATGCTTCTCTGTGCTCGGGCTTGAGGAAGGGTTTGTAGTCATCCAAGTATAAATAGCCTTGCTCAAACCATTTCTCGCCAATGTATGGGATTTTAGTAGCCTTGGATATGGATCTCAGGGAGAACTTGAAATCAAGGCCTGCCACTCGAAAATGTTTGTCTTTGAACCTCAAGGCGCACAAATGTGTTAAAGGAGAGAATATTTTCACTTCTTGTACCCTCTGGCAGAAATCCAAACACCCCACCTCATGAAAATTGAATAGGATAGATGGGTGTGCATTGACCTCCTCGGTAGAAATTGGCTCATACCTCTTGTGCAACCCACTTCTGCTATCTTGCCTGGGAGGCATCTTGATCTAGATGCGTGCTTGAAACACCAAACTGCCTCAAAGTCTTTGAAATGTGTTTTTAAACTAAACTCTATCTCAGCCTGTCAACTCACTGTTTGATAAGGCAACAATGATTTTGAATGTAGTGTGAAATGCCCTCCTTTGATATAAGACCCCTGTTCCTTCAGAATACTGCCCTTTCCACCCTTTGCATATCCATCAGCCAATATTTATAGTGAAAACACAGTAACAAGGATAAAAACAGTCAACAAAGAAAAACACAGTCAAGGGACTTTCCTGTGTTTGTGGTAAGGGTTTTGAGGACAACAATATAACCTTGTATTTCAGACAAAGGCAAAAAAACAATTTTCTAAGTTCAAGACCCTCTTCTCTTCTTGGTAGGCCACTCCACCAGTGGATTCAACAACATAAACACAGTCAATCACAAAGTGTATCTACACAGTCAAAGGTTACTGTGTCTGTAAGGTAAGGTGGTAGAGCTTGAAATATTTTTGATGTGGTAACAAAGGTCTGTAGGAGTTTAAACAATCAAGACTCTCTTCAACCAAAACACTGTTTTCTTTATATCCCACTGTTCTTCATGCCAGTTTTTCCCCACCTTTGAATGCAAATGATAACTTTACTCACTGATTCTGCCTTATGGAACTAAAAGGCACAACACTGTTTTTATCCCTTTAAAAAATAGAGGAAACTCCTTTGAAAGATCAAAAAATTTTCATATGATGGCTGTGTTGAATGCTGACCTACTGTTTTCACCCTAAAAACACCTTATCTCTCGTTTCTGTTTTCAACAATGCACATAGCTGACAGATTTTGACTTTGTTTCATCACAGTTTTGAGGTAAGTTGCAATGGATATTTAATGCAATCTCAACTCTTTTCAATGTTCTCCTTTAGCCATCATAACCACAACATATCTTGTTTTTTATTTAAAATAAAAACACCAAACAAAACTGTGATTTCACCCGTGAGTTTTATCTCCTTTCCACCACTTAACAGTTCTGAAAATATCAAGGGAGGTACATAGAATACCTTTAAAACTCGATGACAGGCTTCGTAGACACATTTGAGCAACCTTCAGAGGTGATTTGAGGGCGTTTGGACCGTTTAAACGTGCGCGACACGTTTGCAATGGAGACAGCCGAGCAAATTGTGGTGTCGGGTCACCTGTCGGGCCGACAGGACCCAACGCTACAGGCGTGCTGTGCAGCCTTGTTATCCTTTGTAATTTCTGTGTCTGAGCGCGCCGCGCGGTGAAAAGGTTTTAAAAATGATGAAATTTGTCCATGAACTCGCCTTCAAACTGTGAAATAGCAAGAGTGGAGTTTGCTCGTTGTTTTTGAGAGATTTGAAGAAGCCTGCAATGGTCCCTTGTCCTTTTGAATGTAAACAAATCGAAAAATCTCTCATGCTTTGAATTGTAAGGGTTTTGAAAGTTTGGCTTTTTGAAACAATAACTTGGGTTGCTTGTGAGAGCCCAAATGGTTTTAACCGCGCCATGAGGGGCCCACTTTTGAAAAATGTTGGCATAAAGGTCTGTGTTGTATATTTGAAAAATGGCTTTCTGTCACTGCTGACCTTTTCATGTCCTGTTCAAAATGTGACAGCTTGCTCAATATATACTGATGGGTTATGGAGTACCTTGGCCACTTTTCAAGGAGGTAGATCTTCTTTTTGAACCTTAGACAAATGTGTCTTCTCTGGATGTTTTAAAAGGTGGCAAGGCACTACTATGAAAATGACTTGACTACCAGATGTCTTTTAAAATTATTTTCTGACTGTGGGTGAAAAATGCAGTTGTATTTGCTTAGGTTGTATTCATCTTTGTCCATTTGAAAAGGGAATTTTCTTTAACACTCCTCTCTTTACTCAAAATGCATTGATATGGTACCTTTGGCCTTTTTATAATGAACATGCCTTTATTTATTTTGAAAATTTCTCCAGAAACTGAAAACATGCCAAAGTCTTTCCTGTATGTTATGAAACACTGTGTCTAGCTGCAATACCTTTCTTGTGAAGAGCTAAACTCAAATTTTCCTTTGTCAACTCTGATAAGCATATTTGAAAGACACCCTTTTATGAGTAGAGAGATCAGTACCCTTTAAAACATAATCATCATTAGTTCTTTCGCCTGTGCAATGACTCACTTCATCAACCACACTTCAAATTTTGTTTTGTTGGAGCTGCAGATTGTCTTTTGAAAGAAAACCTATTAAGAGATAGGCTTGACCTCCTTGGATTGCAGTGGTACCCCTGCTTTCCTTTTTGGTCCCTTTACATTATTTCTCTATTTCAATTATCTCCTATTATGTTTATACTTTGCCTATTAGTCAGTGAGAAACCCTAGAAATAATGATTTCTCTGGCCCACTGCTTATGAATGAAGGAGGCCCTTCTCTTGGAAAAATATCTGATGTTTTGTCAACCTTCTGTCTTAGCCATATGAAGGCTACCTGATGAACATATTGACAAGGGGTTTTCTTACACATGATGGCAGGCAAACAACATTGAAAAAATTATTTCTTTTACCTCTGCTTTCAATCATCACTTTCCTTTAGAAAACTCTGGTCACTGTCTCATTGTTCATTAAAAAAAAATCTATCTTACAGTCAGTTGCAACTTTTCAAGTCAAACTTTGGCCATCTCCCTCTACTTATAGATGAAGGAGGTGCTTTAACCCTCTGCTTATAGATGAAGGAGGTTCTTTGGTCTTCAAACCCTCTGCTTATATATGAAGGAGGCACTCTCAAAACCCTCTGCTTATAAATGAAGGAGGTTCTCATTCATGTCATATCAACAGCCTCTTGACAGTGTTGTTTTTTCTTCTACTTTCCTTTCAGGCCTTGAATGGGGTTGCAAGGGCTTGATGAGAAACTCTTTGCCCTGTAGATGCATCTTAGGCTCAAGATCACATTGAGAAGTAGTTGTCTTCTAAGATGCTGGTATGTTTATGTCCTTGAAAGATCCATCAAACACTGTAAAACACCTAAAATCAGCTTGAGATTATGGTCTATGTATTGCTGAGACTTAAGGGTGTATTAGTGGTGTGACTTAGGGCTGTGACCAAATTTATTAGCAGAGTGGGAGGTCTGTTATGACTGGTCTATAGCAGATGGAGGTTTTTTGGCTCTTGGATAGTTTTCCAAGGGTGAAATTCATTAAAGCGCCACTTCCTAACTTAGGGGAGACTGTTTGAATAGATTCGGATTGTCTCTTTAGAGCTGATGGGCAGACTAGTATGGCTGAGGCTAGGTAGGATTTGATAATGGGGTTTCATCTCGTCATGGGCGGACTGAAAGGTAAGAGGGAAAAAAATTTTATGGGTGTTTTCCCAGCTGGAAAATTTGACAAATTTTTAGATCGGCTGTTGGAAAACTTGGCTGTTACAAATAGTCATCACCAACAAGTAAAAAATACTGATGACTAACAATGGCTCCATTTGGGGAGGGCAGCTCCTTTTCAGGAGGTGTCCAGAATTTCAGATCTTTGGCTTATGAAGACCAGTGCCTTACCGATTGGTGCAAAATTCACTCTTCTTTGATGCCACTTCTGAAAAGAGACAGCATGATTAGCATCAACAATATTTCTACCTACCCCACTATATTTCCTAACATTTTTTCTTCTTTTGGGCGCATTTGGACTAGCAGCCTTTTGAAAATGCATATTTTTCTTTTTTGCAAAATGAACCTATCTAACTCTACACTTATATCTGCCGAGAGTTTAGATTAAAATGATGAACTCCTTCATTACTCTACCTAAACTAGATCAACTGTCAAGATTAAACTGTTTGACAGGATTTTGTTCTCTAATCTAAAACATGAAATTCAAAATGATCAAATCAGGGTTAAACAGTCTGATTTGTCATGTATTTGTGGCATGAAAGGACAAACTGCACACAAATATTATTTTGAAAAAGGAAATCTAGAAAAACGGGGCTAAGATGCACAATGTGTTTTCCATCCCTCGCTTCTCTCTTTAGTTCTGTTTTAGGCATGTGGAACCAGTATCTTTTCCTAATATACTCTCTTTGATAAGTCAATCTTACACAATGTTGACCATCTTTTTCACTCACTAACTTATCAGCAAATAAATTTAAACATGTTCAGCTATGATTAGGCTAGATAGCTGAACAAGACATTTGAGTAGTAGTAGCGGCATTTAGACTTGCGTGATTTCCGAAGGACTATTTTTTGGAACATGGGGCTTTTTCCTATTTTTCAATTGCTCTCTTTTCTATCTTCTATTGTTTTTGACTTTTTGTTTTATCTATTTTCCGAACAGTGGTATATACAATGATTGAAAATGCTCCCTTTTTTAGAAATGGAACTCCTGACAGAAATAATGCTTTCGTGTCCTACCATTCACAGGACCCCCAAAAATTTCAGTCCCATCAGGTTCTTGCAAGAAAAAGGCATTGTTTCCGCTAACTGAGCTGATGATGAAAGGTCCCTTCCATAATTTTTCAAACTTACCATGTTTACCTTTTTCTTCTCTTTTGGAATCCCATTTTAGCACTTTGTCTCCAACCTGAAAATCATTTTCCTTGGTCCTTCTATCAAAAATTTGTTTTATTTTGTCTTGTGCCAACTGAGCCCTTTAGTAAACTTCTTCTCTGGTTTGCTGTAAATGGATAGTCTGATTTACCCTTCTTTGCATGTCATTTTCTTCTATTTGAACTTCCTGTAATAACTTCATTACTGGAACCCCTAGAGATGTTGGGAAAATGGCATCTATGCCATAAACTAGCTGGTAAGGGGACATACCTATGGATTCTTTGGTGGTTAGTCTATCGGCCCATAGTACGTTTACTAGTTTTCCATGCCATGCTTTTTTATTTTGTTCAAGAAGTTTTTTGATGATGTTGACTAGGCTCTTGTTGGAAGACTCGGCTAAACCATTACCTTGAGGGTAACAAGCTGTGGAATGTCCTAAGGAAATGTGATATTTGTAACAGAAGTCAACCATTCTTTTGGAGGGGAAGGCAGCGGCGTTATCTGTAATGATCTTTCTAGGACAACCAAATCTAGATAGGATATTGGTTTCTAGGAACTTGATGATGACTGAATCAGTGGAATTCCTGGAGGGTATGGCTTCTATCCATTTGGTAAAATAATCAGTGGCTGTGAGGATCCATTTATGTTGAGCAGATGAAGAAGGGTGAATTTCCCCGATGAAATCTAGACCCCATTGCTGGAAAGGTCCTTCGACTATGATGGGATGTAAGGGCAAAGGTAAAATCCTTTTTTTGCCATAAAAAATTTGACACTTATGGCATGTCATAACTATTTTGTGAGTGTAAGGGAATAAGGTAGGCCAATAATAACCGGCTCTAAGGGTTTTTTTTGCTGTGGTTTTCCAGTAAAGATGGCCCCCACATTCCCCTTCATGCATTTCACGCATAATTTTCTCTGCATCAGACTCAAGAAAACATTTAAGCAGCATACCAGTGGGATTTTTCCAATACAGAAGACCATCTATAATGCAAAACTTTAAAGATTTTTGTTGAAGAAATCTTGCTTTTGTTTTTGATAAAGTCGGAGGAGCATTTAGATAAGACAATACATAAAGAATATCCGCATACCAAGGTGAATCCAGAAACATTTGATCAATAGGAGGGAGTGTGCATTCTTCCTATTCCTCTAAGGTATCAAAAAAAATTATATATAAAGCTTGGAGGTTGGTTTCAGCCATTAGCCTTGCAAGTCCTTGTCCTTTAACTAGTTTGGTAGGTCAAATTTCTAAGTCATATTCTAAGATGATAGCAATCCATTTTCCCCTTTTACCATTGGGATCTTGGTTCAGAATGTCTTTGACGACAGTATTAAGGAAAAAAGCTATGACATGAGAATGCAAGATGTAAACTCGTAAATCTTTCAGTGCTTTTACTAATGCGAATGCCTGTTTTTTCGTGATGTTGTATTTCAAGGGAGCATCTCTCAGGGATTTGCTAAAAAAGGAAATGGGTTGCTCTTGCCCAGCTGCATTTTTTTGTAACAATACAACAGCTATTGTGTGTTCCGAGGCAAATGAAAAAATGTAAAAATCTTTGGTGAAATCAGGACTTGTCAATACTGGTGTTTCAGTTAAGGCCATTTTAATTAGTTCAAAATATTTTTTGGCTTCTATAGTCCATTTAACCCTGACCTCTTTCTTCAACATATTTGTGATATCTTTCAGGAGTTCGGCAAGGTTTGGGATGAATCTTCTCAAGAAATTTATCTTTCCGATAAAGGACTGCAACTCCTTTATGTTTCTGGGGTGACTTATTTGCAATATGCCTTCGATTCTCTGGGGGTTTATTTTTATTCCTTCTTCTGAAATAATGTGACCTAGGATTTTTCCTTCTTCTAGACCGAAAAGTGTTTTCTTGGGGTTTAGGGATAAACCATATTTTCTACATTTGTTGAAAACCTTTCTTAAGTGTACTAGGTTTTCTTCATCTGATTTAGAATATACCGTTATATCATCAAGATATATGACTATGAAAACACCTATGTCTTCTGAGAAGGCTATGTCCATGGCTCTTTGAAATGTGGCGCCGGCATTCATCAATCCAAAAGGCATTTTAACGTACATAAAAGTGCCCCAAGGTGTGGTGAAAGCTGTTTTGTGTTGATCAGTGGGGTAAACTAGCACTTGGTTATAACCAGAAAAACCATCAAGCAATGAGATCCTTTTAGCACCTACTACCTTCTAAAGTATGTGGTCCATTTTGGGCAAAGGATAGTTGTCCTTCAGACAGGCCCTATTTAGGTTTTAGAAATCTATACAGAGTCTGATTTCTCCAGTCTTTTTCCTAACTGATACTAGATTTGAGACCCATTCAGAGTACCAGAGAGATACTATTATCCCAGCATCATACATCTTTTTGATTTCCTTTTCAACCAAAGGCAGTAATACTGGTTTTATCCTTCTTAACTTCTGTTTGAAAGGCTTTTGGTTTTCTTTGAGGGGGATTTTATGTTGGTTGATGCTTGTGTCGTATGATTTCAAATCTTGGTATCCCCATGCGAACACATCTTTAAATTATTTAAACAACTCAATGTATTTATGTTTTATGTGAGGTGGAAGAGTTTTGGATAGTTTTACCTTTCTAGGTTCCTCCGAGTTTCCTATGTTATATTCTTCTATGTTGACCTTAGTGGATTCCATTTTTGGCTTTTTGGCCACGTCGTTAAAATCAAATAATTCCTCTAGAGGTGCAAGCCCTCTGGGTATGGTGTCATTTTCACAATGTAAGACTTCGAGTTCTCTTGGGTCAATGTCCTCTCCTATCTCATTTCCAGATGAAGGATCTATCAGGTTCAGATCTGTCCAAGAAGGTAGATTTAGCTCTTGGTCTCGATTGTGGCTATATTCCTTTTCTTCATTTTCTAAGTATTTTATGGTTTCTTCAAATTCATTCCTAGATTGTAAGAAGTCATCAATTTGATCATTATATTTGAATATTTTCCAATGATTGATATTATCTGGTACAGTAGGGCGATGTTTGACCTGAATGCTATATTGCTCACTTAGACATGGTGTTTGGCCATTACTGGTAGCAATGGCGAGTTCATTTTCCAGACTGTTTTGAATCCTAGGGATATAAGTGAGTTCATACTTCTCGAAGGTTTTGAGGATATCTAAAGCTGCATTCCTGTATTCCCTTAGTCTTGGGTTTTTTGCTAAATATTCACCTTTGATTTGCTTGATTACAAGTTCTGAATCTCCCTGGGCTGATACTTTTTTGGCGCCTAAGTCCTTAAGTATGTGTAGACCAATGAGAAGGGCCTCATATTCCGCAATATTATTAGTACATTGGATTCTAATCTGAAAGAATGACCTTCATTGGTATTGTGTATCCAGATACCGGCCCCTGAACCAGTTTTGCCACAAGAGCCGTCAAAGCTTATAATCCAAAGAGCTTCCTTTTCATACAAGATACTAAGTTGTTTTTCAGGTTTCTTGGCGCTTTGGTCATTAGTTTCCATGCTCATTAATGGGAAGTGTATTTCTGACGGTTTGAAAACCTCTTCATTTTCTATTATCTGCTTGTCCACATCACTTTCATTGTATAAGATAAAAGAATCTAAATTGGAATGAATGGAATAAATGGGAGTGTTGTTCGGATTATCCCGGTTACTAACCATGTATTTCATGTGAGTCTCTCGGCATAATCTCCTAGTCTGGTTGAAAACGGGGATGGTAGCGAATGACATATCCATTTGGAGATTACCTTGTATTTTGGCAGTCCATGCCCTTGATAGTAGCATTCCATACTTAGGAGGGATATCGGCTACTACTACGTCCATGAATAAATTTTTTGCTGGTAACTGTGTTGGAGCAAAATCTAGGTTCTTTATCAGACCTAAAAATTTTACCTGACTTGAGTCAAAGGAATACAGGTTTTTGTAAGGTTGAGTTACTTCTAGCCCCAGGTTTTCCATGAATTCTCTATGCATGAAGTTATGGGAGGCACTAGAATCTAACATGGAATTATGTAATATCTTGTCCCGTATGTTCAAACTCACATAGAAAGGGGAAACAAATCCTTCTTGGTATTGACCTTCTATCTTTGAGCCGAATAGGAGCTCGGGTTTGTCGTCAGTTAGATTTAAAGTATCTGCCTCACTCCCTATGTCAAAAACTTTGAAGATTTGAGATCTATACATATCTACAGTTATTAGCTCAGTGAGGGGTATGGTAATTTTTATTTTGGAAATTTCCCCTTCGAAACTAAAAGGAATTTGTGGTCTAGATAGATTTGTTTCAGCTTTTTCGGACATGACCTTTTCTATGCTTTTAATCTACTGACTCTGGTTAAAGACTTTGTTTGACACAGTCACCTCGGGGGTTCTTGTAGAGGTACTAGGAGTATTTGAGCCAAAACTTGTTTGAATAGCTTTATCTTTGTTTTGGTCAATTTTCTTGGCCACAATTGTGTTGCTATCCATAGCTTTTTTAAGGATGGTATCGGAGGTTTTAGTAATGTCGGGACTACCCTTTTTGGAGCGGTCTTGGTTTTTTCTGCTTCTAAGGTTATACTGCCTGTGAGCTTCTATAATGGCATTCTGAAAGTCTATGGCAGGATCTTTGAGATCTTCATAGTTGGTTTCGTCCGGACCTGGAGAGCATAACTCTTACTCTTTTGTTGTGAGGTAAACCTCACTCTCGTTATCAGAACCTATGAGATTCCAATGATTTTCATCAATGGGTTCAATATCCCTATCATCTTCTTCCACATAATTTTCATTAAATGGTGGCCTAATTTGTAGGTCATTTTCCCTTGGTCTATTTTGAGGCTGTTCCCTCCTAAAATTTTGGTTCCGGTTTCTGTTTGGAGGGTTTGGCTGATTGTCCCTAACAGGGGCCCTTGCATTTATCTTTTCCCACATTTTGGCCATGGTCTTGACTAAATCATCTATTCTAGGATCTAGGGAAGGAGATGAAGTAGAGACCTCATCTTTATATGTGACTTTTCTTTCCGATCTGGTCCTAGCTCTTTTTTCTGCTAAGTTTGCTTCTACTTTTATGGCCACTTGTTGCATTTCCTCTAGGGTAGGGGGATCCTTGTCTCTTAGATGATATGTCATGTCTGGATCAAAACCCTTGGGGAATTTCGCCAAGGCTGAACCAAGTGGGGGTTTGAAGTGAGGTGGGAGGGTGTTATACACACTGTTAAACCTAGTGCAGTATGCCTGGACACTTTCCCCATTTTCCCGTTTTAGATTGTTATATTCTGACAAGATTTGAATGGGGTTCTTTTGGACTTCCCACCTGTTTGTGAAGACTTGATATAGTTCTGGGATGTTGTGGATGCTATTTGGAGGCAAGCTCTTAAACCATGTTTTGGGTTCTCTGCCCAAGCTTTGGGCGAACATTCTCATTCTGATGGTATCGTCTTGTTCTTTCATGTATTCAAAAGCATCGCTAATCCTACTTACATGTTGTTGAGCTATGGCAGTCTCCTCTCCGGTAAAGTGTGGGATTTTGTCTTGATAATGATCTGGTAAGGGAGCCAAAGGTAGTGGCAACACCAAAGGTGCGTACCAGGCTGCCATGACAGGAGCTAATGGATGATGTACAAGATGAGAGCTTGTGGGATGGACTGAGGTGGTTTGAACAGTAGTGGTTTGGATAGATGTGGCAGAAGTACTTGGACTAATGACCTGGTTTTGAGCAGATCTGGGATGGTATGAGCCAAAGTGATGGAGAAGCTGAAATTCGGGAGGGGTGGTAGGTGAGGCTTCTCTGCTAGGACTTTGTGGCAGATCTAGGGGTTCAAGATTATCAAAGTTTATCTTACTATGTGACTTGCTTCTGAAAAGAGTTTTTGCTGATTCTAATTCAAAAGAGGAATCTGGCAAGGTAGTAAGATGTTTAGGTACTGATATTTTTTTACGGATGGACCTATTGGTAGCTAGATTTTCAGTTTCGGAAACTTGCCACAGAATCTTCTCTAGGTCATCTACTATGATAGGGGGATTTGGGTCTGGGTGAGATCTAGTGTAGATTCTTCGTGAAGCCAGATTTCGAGTCTAGAGTTTAGAGAGGGTGGTATTTGTGAAATTTTCGGATGGATGGCCTCTCTAAGGTTACACTAAAGTGAAGGATGGTCAAAACCAAAAGGATGAACTAGTGGAGTCGCCAGGTGGATTTTATGAAAACTATGGTCCACCACCAAAACTATCAAAGATGCTTGGAAATTTTTTTATAGCAACTTTGAAAGGGGAACTTGTGAAGAAGAGTAATTCACTTGGTTTCAACAGTTTGCTAGGCTGTATGGACAAGCTAATGGTTCTCTTGGCAAGAAGGTTTCTTCTTATCTCCTATGTTTAGGTGAGGCTTTTCTAAATCGCTAAGTTAAACTTAGATTGTCACTGATCACATATTTTCCACCCTAAGTTTAAGTTTTGGAAGGATGAGTGAGCAGAAAGGTATGAAATTTTTAGTCTTTTATGGAGTTTTTAGGCCTACTGGAGGCTAGTGGAGTCACCAGGTGGAACTTGGTTGTTTTTGTAAAGACGTAGCTATGGTCCACCACCAGTAACTAGGGTAAAGCCAAATTGGGAATATTTTGGGGTTTTTCTAAGTTTTATGTGCAGCCTATGGTTTGTCTAAAGTATTCTAAACTTGTTTCGACACTTTGCTAGGGTGGCGATAACAAAAAGAGTTTACTCTAAATGATCTTATGGACTGCTTGCTTGTTTAAGTATCTAAAGGACTAAAGAGTCTATAAGAGTTTGCTAGACTTTCATGTACTCAGTGTCCCACCATCTCCCGCTATGTTAGTGAGCGATGGGATAGGTTGATCGGATAGTAACCTAGAGTTTGGTAAAATAGTAAGGCCTACTGGAGGCTAGTGGAGTCGCCAGGTGGAACTTGGTTGTTTTGAGGTATATGTGTATGGTCCACCACCAGTACTGACAAAAACCAATCTAAGGGAGATTTTTTGGGGTTTTCTGAGTTTTATGTAGTCCTGAGGTTTGGAAGAGTTTCCTATAACTGACTCATCATTTTACTAAGATGGTGAAGGAGCTATTTTCTACTCTTCGGACAACACTTAAGTTTTCTAGGTTTGAATGAGACTTTGAGAGTTACTAAGGAGTACTTAGATTGTCACTAACTCGGAAGGTCCCACCATGATCGCCATTATGTTAGGCAGCGGTGGGATAAGTCATTCAAATAGTATTCTTAAGGCTGCTGGAATGTTTAGGGAAACTAAGCTTGTTTATCACTCAGCGTCCCACTGTGATCGCCATTATGTTAGTGAGCGGTGGGATAAGTCAATCAGCTAGTATTCTTAAGGCTGCTGGGATGTTTAGGGAAACTAAGCTTGTTTATCACTCAGTGTCCCACAGTGATCACCATTATGTTAGTGTGGCGATGAGGTGGCTCAGTCGGATAGTAGCCTAGAGTTTAGTAAAGTAGTAAGGCCTACTGGCAGCTAGTGGAGCCGCCAGGTGGATTTTTAGTTGTTTTGAGGTATATGTGTATGGTCCACCACCAATACTGTCAAAAACCAATCTAAGGGAGTTTTTTGGGGTTTTCTGAGTTTTATATGCAGCCTAGTTTGTAAAAGTGTTATAAACCTGATTCATCACTTTGCTAAGATGTTGAAACGAAGAGTTTACTCTAAATGATTCTATAGGCTGATGGTCTGAATTTAATGTTTGAAGGACTAAAGAGTCTATAAGAGTTCGCTAGATTGTCATGTACTCAGGGTCCCACCTTGATCGCCATTATGTTAGGGTCCCATGATTTGGCTGATTGGCAAGCCAAATGACAGTGTAACATCAAACCAAGCTTTGGAGCCCAAGGACCTAGCCTTCCTGGACTCAGAGAGGGCTCTCTCTATATGTGTAGGGGATATATGTGTGTTTGCTTATTGTGTTCTGATTTTAGGCAAGTTATGAAGTAATTTTTTTGGTTTTAGTTTTTTAGGTTGTGAGGGATGAAACTGATAAAAAATATAAGATAGGTAAAAAGATGTTCAGATCAACTGGGCTATGGGGTCGAAAAGGTCAAGAAAGCTATCAGACGGTGATACAAGGTTGTTGAAGGGTCGATTTGATTCAAGGTAGAAAGGATCTTTAGGCAAAATGGAACATAATGGACATTAATTTTGTGAACAACAAAGAGTTTCAAGTGTAACTAGTTTAATAGACAACAAAAACATGGTAGGGCAAACCATTAATCATGAAAAATGTAACTATAAGCTAATCAATACACAGAAATAAACATTCAAGCCATGCATAGAAGTATATGACCCTCTAACTTTGGGAAATGGCTATCAAACTTTGGGGAAAACACTTAAGGAAGACAAACAACTTAATTTACTATGATGGAACGCCTAAAAATAGTACTTCAAGTCATTGGGCACTTTGAACAACAAGATTCGCATAGTTTTAGGCAAAGGGCTAGATCGGAACTAGGCCTCCTTGGTTCAACAAGATGATAATCTAATCAGTCAAAGAGAAATTTCATGTATGGAACTATAGCTAGCCATAGGTAAGCAGGGCGTACCGTAAGTCATACTTAGCATGTATAGAACTATGAATGAAACAAGCAACAATATCCTCAAGTTATTAAAGAGTAGTTAAGAATTCTTTAATGCAACTACGGAAGAAGAAAACATGAAAGCTATGAAGAGTCAGGAAATTTGAGGTGTCTCCAAGGGCATGTCTCAAATTTTTTCTCTACTGATCTATAGCAAGCAAGAAACATGTATTCATGAATGAAAACTAGAAGACAACAACAAAGCAAGAAACACTATACGATTCTACCAAGTCATGGAATCCAACAACAATCCTTCTTCATTCATCCAAGAGCATCCAAGAGGCAATCCAAAAGCATAAGACAAGTATTTCTTCCAAAGCTTATATGACCATATATTGCTTCTCTTCTCAAGTTCAGCCTTGTTTACAATGTGAGCCTTTGGAATAAATAGGCCAAGGAGAGGAAAACCTCATGGTTCAACTTGCCATCCTATTGGCCTAATCAAAATATCTAATCTTGTCCTTGAGGCTTTGCAAAGCCCAAGGCACAAAATATCTCATAAAATATCTAGAAAATGCTAAAAAAGGAAAAATAATTGACTTTGCAAAAATAGCTAAACGCACATTTGGAAAAAGCAAATTTTAAAGGTTCAAAAATTACAAAAATATTCAAAATTTATATCAGCAAAAGGTCACCTGACTTTCTGGCAACATTTGGCAGCCTTCCCGATGTCGAAACGAAGATCATGATAGCTTGTTGGAAAGCTCTGAGTGTCTACTTTCCAGAATGGCTAAATTTTTCCCAATATGATGCATGGAAAACCTCCAAAACATCACCTGTGTGTAAAAAAACCAAAAATTACAGTTTGTTGATAGACCGGGCAGAGTGTGCAAAAAGCGAGCCTTTTTTGCCATTTCGGGGGAGAAAATGATCTCTAAATGTTCTGAAAATCGCTGAGGGTGTGCTTCTGAAATTATGGCATCCAATGATACCATCCTCCTCCTTTGACGAATCCCCAAAATGAAATGGAAAATTTCATGAGTTTTGACAAAAAACTCAAAAATGCCAAAAAACCAAAACATGTCAAAATGCGCCCAAAATCGGTGAGTATGACCCTCAAGGGTCCCTATCAACATGCTCTGAAATAGAAGCCAAAATGTCAAGTCCTAATGTGTCCTTATTCACTTTTTGTACCGGGCACTTCCCTCTAACCTCCTTTAGCTTTTCTTGGGCAGCCTTTAACTTGCGACGGGCAAACTAATTTAACTTCTTGTAGTGCCTCGTCATTCTCCTTTGCAGCTCTAGATCCCTTTTTGCCCTCTCCAACTTCTTCTCCAAATGGTCATTGAATATTTCAAGCCACGCCTCCTTATTGTTTTCAATCTCTTGCTCAAGCAATGCAGTGAGGGGAGTGGATTGGAGAAGGGTGTTATCCTCTTCTTTTTTGTCTTTCAAGGGCTTTTCTAAGCCCGATGGTTCTAGGCCTTTTTCGCCTAGGCTGGTCTTCATCTTCACTTTCATCAAAAATTCCTATGAACTCATCTATCCTTGCTTGGGCTTTGGCGGCCTCTTTCTTGTACTTGGTCGCTCGTGTCTCATAGACAACCATATGGACACTCATTTGTCTATTTTGGATCTGCAAGAATTGATTGAAATTCCTTGCCCAATGAAGGTCATCCTTCAATGCATCAATTTGGCGCTCTCTATGGATTAAGAGGTTTTCTAGAATCCGGGCCTCGTTTTCACTGTCGTCGCTTTGGATTGGGACGATATCCAATGCACTTTTATGCTCATGACCTTCTCCTACCTTGCCCTTTCCTTTGCCTTGAAAGGCTATCCTTGCGCTCTTCCTCCTAGGCAAGTCAATGGTAGGCTTCTTTGGCAACTTTTCTTTGCTACGGAGAGCTCTTGTCACATTTGGAGTGAAAACCTTGGGAACCCTCTTTCTTGTTGCCCTAGGCTTAGCCTTTTCAGGAGAGGAAGGCATGATTCCTTTTCCTTTGTCATCTTGCTTGTCATCTCCTTGAATTTTATTTTCTTCTTGAGGCTGCTGTGTATCTTGACGAGGCTGTTGTGCATCATGAGGAGAATGCTGTGTAGCTTGATGGGAATGCTGTGTATCTTCTTTAGGCTGCCCCTGCTCCTCAATGTCATGCTGCTAAAACTGCTGCCCTTGATCATCAATAGCATGCTGCTGTGTTCCATTTTCCTGCTCATTTTGTTGTTCAAGCTGCTGCTCAAACTGCTGCCCTTCCTCTTGTTCCTGTTGTTCATCATCACTGAGTTGTTGTTGTCCAACACTCTCCTCCTCTTGCTCTTGCTGTTGCTCATCTTCACCACTGTCATGCTGCTGCCCTCCATCACTTTCTTCCTGTTGTTCCTCATATTTTTCTTCATGCTCATGTCCTTCCTCCTCTTGCTGGCCACTTCCCTCTCCTTCTCCATGCTCTTTTGCCTATTCTGTAGTGAATTTGAGCTTTCTAGGAGTAGGTCCGCTAGAGGAAGGTGAGGGGCGATGAGTAGGAGATGTAGGGGATGTATGGACTGGAGGGACAGTGGAAAAATCCGGGTGACTGATGAAAACATCCCAAGAAACCTCTTTCTTCTCAAGCTAGTGAAGGATGATGATTTTAATGAGGGAGTGATGGAATAGAGAGGCTATTTGCTATGATGGAGGCTTCTTCTGGACTGAGGAAGCCATTTTCTCAATGCTTTTTCACAAGAAGAAATGAATATTCAGCTGTTTGGTTCTTGTGAAATGCATCAACAATCGGATGTGGTATGCATAAACTTGTGAGAATATCCCCTCACAAGTGAAATACTTCATTATGATCTTCATAAGGGGAGCATAGCTGGCTAGAAGATAAGAGAAAAGGAAAATAGCAGGGCATGCTTCTCTGTGCTCGGGCTTGAGGAAGGGTTTGTAGTCATCCAAGTCTAAATAGGCTTGCTTGAACCATTTCTCGCCAATGTATGGGATTTTAGTAGCCTTGGATATGGATCTCGGGGAGAACTTGAAATCAAGGCCTGCCACTCGAAAATGTTTGTCTTTGAACCTCAAGATGCACAAATGTGTTAAAGGAGAGAAGATTTTCACTTCTTGCACCCTCTGGCAGAAATCCAAACACCCCACCTCATGAAAATTGAATAGGATAGATGGGTGTGCATTGACCTCGTCGGTAGAAATTGGCTCATACCTCTTATGCAACCCACTTCTGCTATCTTGCCTGGGAGGCATCTTGATCTAGATGCGTGCTTGAAACACCAAACTGCCTCAAAGTCTTTGAAATGTGTTTTTAAACCAAACTCTGTCTCAGCCTGTCAACTCACTGTTTGATAAGGCAACAATGATTTTGAATATAGTGTGAAATGCCCTTGATATAAGACCCCTATTCCTTCAGAATACTGCCCTTTCCACCCTTTGCATATCAATCAGCCAATATTTATAGTGAAAACACAGTAACAAGGATAAAGACAATCAACAAAGAAAAACACAGTCAAGGGACTTTCCTGTGTTTGTGGTAAGGGTTTTGAGGACAACAATATAACCTTGTATTTCAGACAAAGGCAAAAAAACAATTTTCTAAGTTCAAGACCCTCTTCTCTTCTTGGTAGACCACTCCACCAGTGGATTCAACAACATAAACACAGTCAATCACAAAGTGTATCTACACAGTCAAAGGTTACTGTGTCTGTAAGGTAAGGTGGTAGAGCTTGAAATATTTTTGATGTGGTAACAAAGGTCTGTAGGAGTTTAAACAATCAAGACTCTCTTCAACCAAAACATTGTTTTCTTTATATCCCACTGTTCTTCATGCCAGTTTTGCCCCACATTTGAATGAAAATGATAACTTTACTCACTGATTCTGCCTTATGGAACTGAAAGGCACAACACTGTTTTTATCCCTTTAACAAATAGAGGAAACTCCTTTGAAAGATCAAAAAATGTTCATATGATGGCTGTGTTGAAAGCTGACCTACAGTTGTCACCCTAAAAACACCTTATCTCTCCTTTCTGTTTTCAACAATGCACATAGCAGACAGATTTTGACTTTGTTTCATCACATTTTTTAGGGCAGTTGCAATGGCTATTTAATACAATCTCAACTCTTTTAAATGTTCACCTTTAGCCAGCATAACCAAATCATATCTTGTTTTTTATTTAAAATAAAAACACCAAACAAAACTGTGATTTCAACTGTGAGTTTTATCTCCTTTCCACCACTTAACAGTTCTGAAAATATCAAGGGAGGTACATAGAATACCTTTAAAACTCGATGACAGGCTTCGTAGACACGTTTGAGCAACCTTCAGAGGTGATTTGAGGACGTTTGGACCATTTAAATGTGCGCAACACGTTTGCAATGGAGAGCGCCGCGCAAATTGTGGTGTCGGGTCACCTGTCAGGCCGACAGGACCCAACGCTACAGGCGCGCCGCACAGCCTTGTTATCCTTTTTAATTTCTGTGTCTGAGCACGCCGCGCGGTGAAAAGGTTTGAAAAATGATGAAATTTGTTCTTGAACTCGCCTTCAAAATGTGAAATAGCAAGAGTGGAGTTTTCTCGTGGTTTTTGAGAGATTTGAAGAAGCCTGCAATGGTCCCTTGTCATTTTGAATGTAAACAAATTGAAAAATCCCTCATGCTTTGAATTGTAAGGGTTTTGAAATTTTGGCTTTTTGAAACAGTACCTTGGGTTGCTTGTGAGAGCCCAAATGGTTTTAACCGCGCCATGAGGGGCCCAATTTTGAAAAATGTTGGCATAAAGGTCTGTGTTGTATATTTGAAAAGTGGCTTTCTGTCACTGCTGACCTTTTCATGTCCTGTTCAAAATGTGACAGCTTGCTCAATATATACTGATGGGTTATGGAGTACCTTGGCCACTTTGCAAGGAGGTAGATCTTCTTTTTGAACCTTAGACAAATGTGTCTACTTTGGATGTTTTAAAAGGTGGCAAGGCACTACTGTGAAAATGACTTGACTGCTAGATGTATTTTAAACTTATTTTCTGACTGTGGGTGCAAAATGCAGTTGTATTTGCTTAGGCTGTATTCATCTTTGTCCATTTGAAAATGGAATTTTCTTTAACACTCCTCTCTTTACTCAAAATGCATTGATATGGTACCTTTGGCCTTTTTATAATGAACATGTCTGTATTTATTTTGAAATTTTCTCCAGAAACTGAAAACATGCCAAAGTCTTTCCTGTATTTTATGAAACACTGTGTCTAGCTGCAATACCTTTCTTGTGAAGAGCTAAACTCAAATTTTCCTTTGTCAACTCTGATAAGCATATTTGAAAGACACCCTTTTATGAGTAGATAGATCAGTACCCTTTAAAACATAATCATCATTAGTTCTTTCACCTATGCAATGACTCACTTCATCAACCACTCTTCAAATTTTGTTTTGTTGGAGCTGCAGATTGTCTTTTGAAAGAAAACCTATTTAGATATAGGCTTGACCTCCTTGGATTGCAGTGGTACCCCTGCTTTGCTTTTTGGTCCCTTTACATTATTTCTCTATTTCAATTATCTCCTATTATGTTTATACTTTTCCTATCAGTCAGTGAGAAACCCTATAAATAATGATTGCTCTGGCCCACTGCTTATGAATGAAGGAGGCCCTTCTCTTGGAAAAATATCTGATGTTTTGTCAACCTTCTGTCTTAGCCATATGAAGGCTTCCTAATGAACATATTGACAAGGGTTTTTCTTACACATGATGGCAGGCAAACAACATTGAAAAAATTACTACTTTTACCTTTGCTTTCAATCATCACTTTCCTTTAGAAAAATCTGGTCACTGTCTCATTGTTCATTAAAAAAAAATCTGTCTTATAGTCAGTTGCAACTTTTCAAGTCAAAATTTGGCCATCGCCCTCTGCTTATAGATGAAGGAGGTGCTTTAACCCTCTGCTTATAGATGAAGGAGGTTCTTTGGTCTTCAAACCCTCTTCTTATAGATGAAGGAGGTGCTCTTAAAACCCTCTACCTATAAATGAAGGAGGTTCTCATTAATGTCATATCAATAGCCCCTTGACAGTGTTGTTTTTTCTTCTACTGTCCTTTCAGGCCTTGAATGAGGTTGCAAGGGCTTGATGAGAAACTCTTTGCCCTGTAGATGCATCTCAGGCTCAAGATCACATTGAGAAGCAGTTGTCTTCTCATGTGGATCCAGAAGTTGTCTTCTGAGATGCTGGTATGTTTCTGTCCTTGAAAGATCCATCAAACATTGTAAAACACCTAAAATCAGCTTGAGATTATGGTCTATTTATTGCTGAGACTTAAGGGTGCATTAATGGTGCGACTTAGTGCTGTGACCAACTTTATTAGCAGAGTGGGAGGTCTGTTATGAATGGTCTATAGCAGATGGAGGTTTTTTGTCTCTTGGATAGTTTGTCAAGGGTGAAATGCCTTAAAGTGCCACTTCCTAACTTAGGGGAGACTGTTTGAATAGATTCGGATTGTCTCTTAAGAGCTGATGGGCAGACTAGTATGGCTGAGGCTAGGTAGGATTTGATAATGGGGTTTCATCTCGTCATGGGCAGACTAAAAGGTAAGAGGGAAAAAAGTTTTTTGGGTGTTTTATGGGTGTTTTCAATCAAAATAGGAGACTTTACAGGGAATCCCATATGAAATACACAGTTACAAGTCAAGACCGACCACAAAACTCTCCTCTGTATTCTATAAATACAGGCCTTGATTCTTTTATTATGCTTAATGATGAAACACTTAGTGAACAAGTGGCCTTGTCTGATCTAATGACGGATAGAGAGGAGGGGAAAGATAACGTAGAAGTGTCAAAACAGTTTGCTACATTTGAAGACATTAGCAAACAAAGCAAAGGTATTGAACTACAAGTCATAAGTCCATTGCTCTTAAACCTTGAAAATCAAGAGAGAAACCTTCAACACAGTGAAAGACCTGAGGAGTCGAAAAAAATTCAACTAAGTGCTGGTATCCCACAGCAATTAGGAAGCACGTTAGTTAAGGAGGACAGTAACCAGGATGAAACCAAAAATGGTCCTCTTTGCAGTATGTTTTTCGATGGATCCTGCACTAAAATGAATGCTGGTGTAGGTGTCTGGATTACCAAAACTGAAAACAACCACAAAGAAAACATTTCCTACAAATTAAACTTTCAGTGTTCCAATAACATAGCAGAATATGAATCCCTTCTCTTAGGCTTACATCTATTGAAAAGGTTAGGAGCCAAAAGAATCAATGTGTATGGGGATTCAGAGTTATTCATTAGGAAAGTCAATGGGGAGTATAACGCAAATCATCCCAGACTTAGAGCCTACCAAAATGATGTCATGGACCTTTTGAAAGCATTCGAGGAGTCCGAACTGTTTTTTGTCCCAAGAAAAAGAAATATTGCCGCTCACAATTTAGCCTTTGCAACTAGAACATGCTTAACTCCATATGAAAGCAAAGACTGCACCAGTCAGATAAAATTTAGACCAGCCATGCATGATAATAAAAAGTATTAGCAAGTGTTTGATGAAGACAAACAAATAGAAGACTTCATGCAATTCAGAAATGAATTCGAACTACACAGTTCAGATTCAAATTATGATATAGACTGCAGTGAAAAAAAATTTCTTGGTGAAGAAGAACCGTCTCCTGAACTTGTCAACATCAGTCTTCTGACTGGAAAACTTAAAAACAAAATAGAAATGAATGCAGAGTTAGGAACAAAGGAGTTAGAAACTCTGCACTCTAAAGATGAAATTTTTCCAAGCAGCCTGTCGCCTTTAGAGTTACGAAGATCTTAAATCCTATGACACTGAAATAATACAGCACAAAATCCCTCTCAAGGAAAACCAAAAACCATTCAAACAGAAACTGCGCAGAATAAACCCTGTTCAACTGCCTTTGGTTCAAAAGGAGATCATGAAAATGTATGATGCTAGTATTATTGTCCCTATTAGATATTCTGAGTGGGTGTCTAATCTAGTGTCAATTAGGAAGAAAACTGGAGAGATCAGGCTTTGTATAGACTTTAGAGACTTAAACAAAGCTTCATTGAAAGACAACTACCCTTTACCAAATATGGATCATATTTTACAAAGGGTGGTAGGGTCTAGAAGAATTTCTTTGCTGGATGGCTATTCAGGGTACAATCAGATCTTAGTTCACCCTGATGATCAATTAAAGACAACCTTTACTACACCATGGGGCACTTTCATGTATGTGAAAATGCCCTTTGGTCTAATGAATGCTGGAGAAAATTTTCAAAGAGCCATGGACATAGCATTCTCGGAGGAACTGGACTTCTTCATCATTATATACCTTGATGATGTCACTGTGTTTTCAAAAACAGATGAAGAGCACTTAGCACACTTAAGAAACGTTTTCGAGAAATGCAGAAAGTTTGGAATATCCTTAAACCCTAAGAAGACACTATTCGGTCTCCACGAAGGTAAAATTCTTGGGCACATTATTTCTGAAGAGGGTATAAGGATAGATCCAAAGAGGATTGAGGCCATATTGCACATCTCTCATCCTCGAAACATCAAGGAGTTGCAATCTTTCATTGGAAAGATTAACTTTTTGAGAAGGTTCATCCCCAACCTGGCTGAGCTCCTTAGGAATATCACAAACATGTTGAAGAAGGAGCAAGGGGTAAAGTGGACCTTAGAAGAAAAGAAGTCCTTTGAGCTAGTGAAACAAGCGTTAACCAAAACACCAGTTCTAATAAGTCCTGATTTTTCAAAATATTTTTATATTTTTTTGTTTGCATCAGAACATACCATAGCTGCTGTCCTTCTACAGAAAAATCCACAAGGACAAGAGAAGCCTATTGCATTTTTTAGCAAGGCATTAAGGGATGCCGCTCTGAAGTATAACATTATGGAAAATCAAGCTTTTGCTTTGGTTAAAGCGTTGAAAGACTTCAAGGTATACATCCTTCATTCACACATCATTGCCTTTGTCCCAAATTTAGTTGTGAAAGACATTCTAAAACAGGACCCAGACGGTAAGAGACGTAAGTGGATTTTTGTTATCCTTGAATATGATTTAGAGATCAAACCCACCAAACTCATCCAAGGCCAAGGTCTAGCTAGATTAATGGCTAAATCCAATTTTGAAGTTCTTGATATTAATATGATTAATGCTTTGGATGACCAAGAAGAATTCTCAACTCCCATTGTTGAAAACCATCTCATGAATTCCGCTTGGTATGCTGATATTGTTTATGTTTTGCTTAATTTGAATACGCCTCCTGGTTTGACAAAAACAAAGGAAAGGTTCCTAAAGTTAAAAGTTGTAAACTATTGCATTGTAGATAGATGTCTTTATTGGAAAAATGCAAGTGGTGTATTGCTTAAATGTTTTCCTGAGTTTGATGCAGAGAAGGTTAAATACCAGTTCCATGAAGGAGAGTGTGGAGGTCATTTGTACTGGAAGACAACAGCCAAAAAAATTTTGAGGGTTGGTTTCTTTTGGCCTACTCTTTTCCATGATGTGCACAAGATGATCATAGCCTATCATAAATGTCAACTTTTTGAAGGCAAAAAAATTGTTAACCCTACCTCTGCATCCAATCACTGTTGAAGCTCCCTTTCAATAGTGGGGACTTGATTTTATAGGAGAAATCCATCCACCATCTTCAGCCCATCATAGATGGATTCTCATTGCCACAGAATATTTCACTAAGTGGATAGAAGCCATACCTTGTAGACAGGCCAGTGATTCTGTTATCATAAAATTTATGGAGACTAATATTCTCTCCAGATTTGGCTGTCCTACCAAGATCATCACTGATAATGCAACAACATTTGGATCAAAGAAGATGGTTGAGTTCTGTCACAGATATCAGATAAAATTGGGGCATTCCATGGCCTATTACCCTCAAGGTAATGGACTTGTAGAATCCTCAAACAAAAGTTTAGTGAACATAATCAAGAAAATGTTGGAGGACAAAAAAAAGTCTTGGCACACAAAGTTGGTCCATGCACTTTGGGCTGACAGATTGACTTTGAAGAAATCTATTGGTATGTCACCTTTCCAGCTTGTGTATGGTACTGATGCAATTTTCCCAAACAACCTTGGTGTACCAGTGATGAATTTGATTCAAGAGTTGAAAACTGAAGAAAATGACATGTTCAGAAGAATAAATCAGACCATTCATCTTCAACAAACCAGAGAGGAGGTTTATAATAGAGCATTACAGAAACATGACAACATTAAAAAGATTTTTGACAGAAGAACAAAGGCCAGGAATTTCAAGATTGGGGACAAAGTTTTGAAGTGGGACTCAAGGAGGGAAGACAAGGGCAAGCATGGAAAATTTGACAACTTATGGCTTGGCCCTTACTCTATTCATTCAGCTGTCGGTAATAATGCATTTTTCTTGCAGGAGTTGAATGAAGCAGAATTGTTTGGGGGTCCTGTCAATGGTAGGATGCTTAAGCATTACTTCTCTTGATCCATGTCATGTTTTGGAAGCCTTTTATCTTTTTCTCATTATAAATATTTCACCCATCATTGCATTCGAAGTTTTAGAAAATCAAAAATACAAAAAAAAAAAAAGAGGGTAGATTATGAAAACAAGAAAGGTATATCCCCATACCAAAAAAGAGAAACAAATCTGAAAGTGTGCAAGCTCAAATGCCACTCCTGAAGAGCACACTTCTAATTAGTCAAATAGTTTAATCTTGATTAATTAATTTTAAATTTCCTGCTGATAGGATAGCGAATTCGATTTTCCAAACTGTTTAATCTTGGCTTATCAGTAGATAGTTTAGGATACAAATTAAAGGTTCAAACATGCTCAAAACCTGAACCTAAGTTTCCAAAGAGGATGACTCAAATCTGTCTCAAATTCTGAGTCAGGAAAAATGTAAAACTGGTTCCCATCAACTCAAAATCTGAACCAGTTAGCAAAGGAAATACAGCTCAAGTAATAGTCAAAACAGAGCTGCAGGAAAGAGGAAGGAAATGCTTTCAAATTTCAGATCTCAAACCTTCCATTTTTGTTTTTAAATTTTTTACAAAATAATGTCTATGTGTAGTTTTTTCTTATGCCATAGACCAGCATCAAGTTAGACTGTTCAATCCTGAATCAAATGCTTTTGAATTCCTGTTGTAGAAATTAGAGAATAAAGTCTGTTGGACAGTTCAATCCCAACAGATAGTAGATTAGGTACAAAATCATATGGGCTCAACTGTTTAATCTGGTTCCATGGAGAAATAAGGAGTAGAATTAGATTATTTTTCCTGTTTTCAAAAGAATAAAATGTTGTAAAAAAGTTTGCCAATCCAAGTGCACTCTAATGAAGAAAAAATGTTAGATCAGTAGGATTGGGTAGGTAGAAATATTGTATTGATGAGGTTCCATTTTCGATCCATGAATGCTAATATGTTTCAGAGCAAGAGAAGATCATCCACAGAAAGAAAGGCAGCCTAATGGATGAGGCAACTGATCAGCCTCCCAGAGAATCCAAGTCTGAAGTTCTTGTTGCCTTCAAGAAAGCATCATCCCCAAGTGGAGCCACTGTTAGCCACCTATAAAATTTGTTATACCAAAAGGTGGCTAAAACTGTTTGGAGCCTTCAAGGAACAAATTTTATTACTAAAAAGTGTTGGCTCTTGAAGACTCTTGAAGGCCTCATGCCTCTGTCCCAATCTTCATTGTTGTGCCCATTCTACACTCTGAAATCTTATTGATTCCAAAGAAAGAATATTGTTGCAAGCACCATTTTCCTTTTCCCCCTCTTCCAAAACTAACCTTGTTTTCTTTTCTCTTTTCCCCATGAAATCCCTCATCCTCATATCCTCCCCTTTTCCTTTCATCAAGACCCCTTTTGATAAGGTTTTAACTCTCTTTCTTGCCTTATCGAAACCCTCAAATTTGCTTGACAATCCATGAAAATCATGTTTTTATATATTGTAAACTTAAGCCCCCTTGGGCTAAGTCTTTAACCCATCCCCTCCATGCATCTTGGTGCTAGATCCAAGCGCTAGCCTTATAAGCGCTTATTACGTTGTCTGATTGTGATTAGCCCCTCGTTTTTAACCCCCGGACATATGGTTTTCCATATAACCCGCGGCCCCACAGTCAGGCGCCAAACCCTATCGAAAATAAATTCTTCTCCCCAAAGTATAAACCTTTGTTTATATTAATTTTTTGATGTTTATTATATTATAAATTTTTCCACTGGTGCAAGATTCCAAATCAATATCCACCGTCGATCTGACCTGTAGATCGACGGCGCGCAATCCATTGCCCCAGTGGTCCCCGCCATCCATTCACCGTTGCAAAAACACGTGGTATCCATCGCACCGCTTGTGAGAGCGGGGCGGTTTTTCTTATTTTTCAGTGATTCCATACACTGTTTGACGCGTGGCCTGGACACTATTCATGAAACCGCCATCCATCGTGCGTTAAAAATTGAACGTAGACCCGGCGTGATATTGACATCCACCATCCAAACTGAGGCCGTTCATCGGACGGTGATCGCTCACCAAAGAAGTCCGATAGTTAACCAGGATACGGCATGGTTATTAAAGCATCTCCGCTGTCGATCTGATCTACAGATCGACGACCCACAATTCATCGCCCTGATTCCCCAGCTTTGACTTTTTGCCTGCGCTCTCGACCATCAATCTTTGTGCGATCAACGGCTCCGATTCAAATTCCTCTTTCGCTCTCCTCCGACTTCTTCTGATCAATCTTGACCATTGGATGATGCCATCCAATGGCCATGCTCCCCCCACATCTCCTCTAAAGCAATATAGCCTATACATGCAGGATTTTCTAATATTTTTCGTATTTTGCAGGGTTCAAAGGTTTTTTCCGCTACGTCTGAAGAAAATTCAAAGGTAGAGGGTGACGATCCTCCCGCCTTTGATTCACCAGGGGAAACCACTCGCAGGAAGGATCTCCAAGTTTCATCAATCATTCATAAAGCAGTGATGCCACATAACCCTGCGCACCAGCAAAAGATCATGGATCGAGCACAGTCAAAGAGTATGAGTGTCAAAGAAAAAATATATCAAATCAGAAGACTAAAGACAGGTCTATGGGGATTACGTCTAAGATGGTTTATCAGAAGCCTAATCCCCAATTGAAACACAGTTTGAAGGGAAATCATAAAGGTTCATCAGCCAGAAATCCTCCACCGCCACAGTTGAGACAAATTGATCCCTTTAGCCACCACGATGCCACCTATGCCTCAAAGTATTCATATCCGAGGCCGAAGTTATTGATTAGGATCAGATATTTGTCTCAAGTGCAGCCAGAGATTGAATTCTGCAAACAAACTTAATGACAAAACATCAGCAGAGTTGCTTTGACATCACACAGAGCCTCAATGGTCAAAAGAAGCTCCCACCAAGCTTAAATCTTTATGTAAATCATTTAATACAGAGGACACCTATGTAATTTCCTTCATCGATCCCCCAAGGGTTGAGGAACCATTAAGTCTGTATTAATTGTATTTAGATATCTTTTATCAGATCCCACCTCCTCATTCTTCTATAAATACTACTGCCGAAGGTGAGTGAGGGGTTGGTTGATTAGGTTGTTGAACATTGTAATGTAATTGAGCTGGAAACTTCTGATTGTAAATATTACTTACTGGCTCTTGGAGCTCTGCTGGTGATAGATAAGTTAGGTTGAGATGTGTAGATGATTGCTAAACTAAAGCATTGGACTTAAAGCTGTAACTGGTTTGGAGCATCAATACAAGCTGATTTATGGGATCCTGGTCTATGTTGACGGTGATGTTTTTCTCATTGTAACTTGTTGTTTTATTTATGTTTTCACTGTGTTCATTTTCTCTCATAAAGAACAACATGCATAGAGTTAGGATCTATTGTATATCAGTACCCTTCTCTGACTGAAAATATTTATTTGAATGTTTTCTTCCATCTGTGTTATTTAGGAATGATTTAATTTAGTTTGAGCATAGGAATGTTGGCGTTCCCTCATCTTATTGTATTAGCTGAATGTTATTCTTAAATGTTATTTTCAGTATATGTTTAGTGAAGATGAACTGAGGAAGATATGGTGAGCCCTGGTCCTATTTTTATCCCAAAGACTGTTTGAAAGTTTCCCTTGGAATGTGCTAAAAGCTAGCTAGTTTCAAAGTACTTACCAGATCTTAGGCCATTCTGTGTTTTCTTTGCGTTTGTCTTGAAAGTAACCAAGTATAATAGAGCTAGGAGAGGATTTGTGGTGAGCCCAACCCACTAGTTTCTACTCCAACAGTGTCCTTCAAGTTTCCCTTTGTTTTTATATGTTTTCTATTGAAAGTGTATCAAAGGTTGGCTAGTTTAGAAGTACTTACCAGATCCTAGTTTGCTTTCATGTTTTTCTTAAGTGTGTGTCATAGGCTGGCTAGTTTAAAAGTACTTACCAGATCCTGGGCTGCTCTTTGTTCTTCATTTGTCTAATTCCCTTTCTTTTGTCTCATTCCATTCCATAAATAAAACTTTAAAGAGATCCTTAGACATAGAGGACTTGCCCCATAGACCACTCTTGAACCTAATTGTTTCAATTAAACCCTATTGTGACTCCATAGCCCAATGGACTAAAGCCTACAGTTATCTACCTTCCTGGCCAAAGCTTGTTCTATCTGCTTGCAACTTCTCACCTTTGAAACTGTTTGCACTTAGGACTTTCCATCTCAAACAGTAATCATGCTCAATCATCCAAAAATAGACAAAACCCTTGGTCTTCATAACTAGCCTAATATCATTACCCAAAACTTCAAAGACAAATCTATCTTTTCACTTATTGGAGAGATCCCTCTCCGGATTCAGGAGGGCTAGATCCTAGAATCCCAAAGTGGTTGAAATGATGTTGTTTCTGTGATTGGACTTTGCTGATCTTGCTAATTACAGATTCCTAACCAGTTTTACAGGTGTTGAAGAGGTAAATCCCCTCTGCGGACAGAGGCAATCCCATTAGCCCAGACCGGGTCTAGCAACAATCAAGTCACACAATGACGTTGGTCCTAGTTACAAAAAGGCAGAGATCACGACGAGCAGCCTACCTCAAATCCCATGCAGTTGTTGTTGAAGAAAAGATGACGTTTTCCGTCCCTCGCTTGATAGATCACGATCCTTCTATTCGACACGTCCGAACACCTGTACACATGCAAGGAAACAACAACATACAACGTAAAATCTAAAGCATGTAACCATATATCAGTTAGAGAGGATATAATTCATTGCATTACATAAAGAAATGAACACATGAATGGAACCAAAATCAGAGTCGCTTATATTATAAATGACAAAAGGGAGATTACAACCAAATGCTTTGACGCTATGATCTTCCTTCGGCGGAGCTGACAGTGGAGCATGTCTCAACAAAGCCTGTCGGGAATCTGGACGAAGCTCTCTCTCTTCGGCTTGGCTCTCAATAGTTGTCTGGCTATAGTTTCCTTCCTACAAGTTCAGCTAGCTTGCTAATGGAGAAGGCAAGATTTTATAGATGGAGGAAGGGGAGTTGGGATCCCTATAATCATGGGATAGGCCCTATATCTTAGGAAGGTTCCATAATAGGTGGAAAACCACTTCCTATACATGGAGATCCGGAGCCAAACCACCCAACTCCTTTTGATGACTCGTTCAGGAGTTTGTTGGAATCAAACTTCTCCCATTTATTTTTAAAAACATCCCTTATTAAGCTTGGTGCGAGTGAAACACAGGGACAGAGCACCAGTTGGCACACCCTCTAGTGTGGATTCCCCCCATTGGCGCAAGGGATGAACTGCCTAGTCGCGCCAAGGCTAAAACATCTGTTTTTAGGGTTTTTCAGAGGAAACTTTCTTCAGGATAATGTTTGTCCTTATGCAAGAGGATGTCAGAAGGTAGTTTCAAGTCATTTTACTGTTTACAGGTCATGGGAATAGTCCTCCAATGTATAGGATGAGGGATTGCAGGGATGGTGACAAAATGTTGTGTAATAGATGCCCCCTAAAGCATGAGGTCCAAGAGAGAGGGAGGGGTGAAATGCTTATTGAGAACACACCCAACTAAAAACACTGTCATCATAAGACCTGCATACAAGTACAATTGATATCTCTGATACATGATATGTGGTATGGGCGCAGCCATCCATAATAAAGTGTACAATAATCGGGATCCAAGCTATGGACGTAGCCATCCAAGAAATAAGGATCAACAACTAGACTCAGGTATGGTCGTAGCCATTTAATCAAATGAATCACTTAACTAATCATGATAATCCACAAAGAATCCACAGCCTGGATTTCATCAGACAAAATCTAGGGTATTGTGCTGCATCTCGACTTGAACAGAGTACAAGTCCGAGCTTGTGAATAAGTGAACTAAAGTCAAAAATGCAAGAACATCATCTGATTACCAGCCAATAATGAAAGCTGTTAACAGACGCGAGAGGAACCACCAATAATGAGGATGGCCCTCAAGTTACTATAGGTACAATCCACGGAATGTGAACAGTGAGTTGGCGTCGAACACTCACAGAATCATCCGATTGAAGGCCAATAATGAAAACCTTGTGTCGAATGCGAAGAACCTGCCATTGTGGCATGCAGGCTCTAAGGTACCAGAAGGGAGTCTCTAGACCAGCTTCCTGGATAATGAGCTGAAGCCGACATGAAGTGACCTTGATTGAAGGTGGGCCATAGTGCTTCCCACATCATCGACGCGAGACAGAGGAACATGATGTTTGTGAATCAAGATCAGTAGAGAATCAGAGGGTGGTTGAAAACTGCAGAGGCCAACTTCTCTTGAACATATCGGCGGCATGACACTGGATTTGGAAGTATTTGACATCAAAGGATCTAAGGTCATGACAACGTGGCAAAGAGCAGATGAGTGGTCAAAAGGGATTACCCAAACCCACTGAGGCAAACAGAGAACGAGGTGAGATGTCCCCAACCCGACACGAATGCAGACAAGTTCCATGTTCAAGAGCGACATACTGCTGACACGACGGTGATAATGGTTCCGGTTTTCCCCACCATTTTGGCGAGTACCCTAATTATTTTTGGAAACAAGCTTGAAGGGGATAGCATATTCTTGTGATATAAGTTTGTCGTTCAGAAAAATCCAACCTAGTACATTTAACGAGCCCTAGGAAGGAGGAACTTGAGTAATGTCATTACGACAAAGTCTGATGTCATCAGTTTTTAACGAGTCTGACAAAGGAAGAACTCGGTGTCTTTTCATGTTTAGAGAGTTTGAAAAGACAGTAGAAAAGAAAACTCCAATAGTCCCTTTTCGTAGATAGTCTCACAGATTTGAAAAGGTAGAAAACTATGTCTGAGAGAACCTCCTAGTTGAGATAGGCTAGAGTATTCCTTTTTCGTAAATAATCTATCCCAGCCCAAAAAGGGGTAAACGTATACTGGGTAGATGTCGTTTCGTAGCCAATTTAACGAGCCCAAAACGACAAGCGACTCGAAAATATTTTCATTTTTAGAGAGTCAGAAAAGAGCTGAAAGATGACTCCAATAGTGACTTTTTCATGTTTTTACCGAGTCTGAAAAAGTATAAAACACAACTCGTGTCGTTGTCCTAGTCGCATGAAAACTTGTCGCTGCACAAACAGCAAGCGTAAAACCCATTTTGCGACAAAAATATGATAAAATATTGGAAAAACAAGCTCCAAAACCTAATTTGATTTTGAAAAGTTATAAATATTACCAAATAGTAAAAACATATTTACTTTTTACTTTTTACCTCTTGTGCAGAGTGATAGTGAGTTATTTCCCTGCGATCTTGCGGTGACGATTGTGGACGATCCAGTGCATCATTCTGAATCCCGTGTTTTCCAGGTAAGAGCCGCTTCCATTAGCTATGTTTTAAGCCATATTTCGTATCTTTCCATTGTGATTTGGCCTCTCTGAGGGGAGGATTTGCAAATTTAGGGCTTTTGAGATTGGTGCGGGTATGAGGCACGGACCCATGCCAATCGAGCTCTTTTTGCAAAGGGGTCGCGCCAACCACGCAACCTCATTTTCCACTCAAATTTCACAAAAATTGAACCAATCAACTGAATTTTTGAATTCCCAAGGGATCTTATGATGTGCTTATGACCAATTTCATGCAAGTATAAAGCCACAATGGTGATCGAATGGAAAGAAAGGGAGCACAGTGAAGAGGATGAAATGGAAATGGGGAATGAGCAATGCATGAATGCTCTTTGGGATTGTGGATTAAAGAAATTATTCTTGACACCATGTCTCAGGGCACAACCTAAATTGTTACAATACTTGATAAGTATCTGGGATGAGAATGAAGAGAAGTTTAGGCTTCGAGATCAAGTGCTTGAACTCGAAGTGTCTAATGTCTACTTCATCATTGGATTGTCTCGCAGAGGTCCAGTTCCGATTATGACAGGTACCAAGCCTTCTGGCGAAAATATGTTGATGGTTATGGAGAGAGTGTGCCCAAGGGCACAAACAGGATCAGGTAGTGGCAAAGTTGACATTCACACTGTTCCCAATCTAGCACTCAGAGTGGTGCTACATACTATTACGTAGGCTGCGGGGTCGCAGGCGCCGCATGAGGCTACCAAAACACAGCACCTCCTGGCTTCAGAATGTATGAACCTGACAATATTTGATTGGGCCATAGCCGTAACCATGAATATCAAATGGCAATTAACTAAATGTAAAAATTCCAAACTGAAGCAGTTTGGGTACGGGACTATCTTTATATCGTTCATCCTAGAACGACTACCTATCTTCCAGGCCAGGGGGCAATAGTCGCGGATCCACCTTTGAGAGAGCCATGGATGGATCGATGGGCAGCATTGATGCCTAGAGCAGGAAGGGGCTAGCAAATGTCATGGCGGCCCGAGTTTTTCGGATGGCTCCAGCGACAGTTGATTGTCATAGAGGACTGGCCCTATGCCAGTACTAATTTCACAGGAGACCCAGACCTTCCACTCCTGGAAGGAGAGGACTGGGATGAAGAGCTGGGTAAGACTCTTTTTGATTTCATGAATTTTATGTTTTTTTGTTACACATGCATTTTCTAACAACTAATCCTATATGTACGCAGATGTTGACCCAGAGAGGCCTGCCGAGATGTCACCGATCACGCGGAGGACCCCTCTCGCCTATGACCCTCAAGGTGAGGGCGGCAAGGGGAACGAGCTGGTTCAGAACTTAGAGGGAATCACCAGTGGGATTCCTGATTATGCTCTCCTAGATGATGTCCCTATGGCTTATCAGAGGCACACTATAGGGGTGCCTAGTTGCCTTCATCGCTTACTAAGGCGATTGTTGCGGGCAGTAACATGCTACCATGAGTACCATGCTGATTAGTCACCTAGGCTTTTCATTTGCATATTTTTGAGAGACGTGTTGTCTCCCGATGTTATTAAAACAGACATGTATATTTTTGGATTTTGTATGATGCACACGCTGTAAATACTTGACATATATATATATATATATCTATTTCTACATGGATATTTTTCACATATGATGATGTTCTTACAAGTTGCATAAATGTCTATCTAATACCATGTTAGCTACTGCGTCTGTTAATGCATTCATTCGTCTGGGTATATGTTCATACGTGATGTAATCAAAATTTATTTCTAGTAAACGAATACGTAGATACAGTCTTAAAATGCATGGGTTCCTAACTGAATAATGACCATTGAGCTGTAATACTACAAGCTGTGAGTCTAGATATACAAGTAATGCACGAATACCAAGGTTAACGGCCTCATTCAATAATTCCAAAATGGCACTATATTCCGCGACATTATTTGTAGCAGGCCCTAGACAAACACCTTATAAATTAACTAACTCACCAACAGGATTGTAGATTACCCAGGCTGCCGAAGACAGATTCCTGGAACTGTGGGAGGCACCATCCGCGAAACCGACATAAGGAGTAATAGACATCTACACAATCAGGAAGACCCAATCAGCAGAAAGACGCTTACAAAGCACACCACACCACACATGCACAAAAATGAAGAAATCACTTATGTACACACACTACACAAGAATGATTCAAGTGTAATACTTCTTCAGGTACAACCCATTTCTTGGCTGCACCAAAGGAAGACCTTCATAATCGATTAGCTCATAGGCCCTAGTTTTTAATACATGTTTAACGATATAGGGCCCATGCCACATAGGCTGGAATTTTCCTTCCCCAAGCTTATCATGTGCTTGATCATACAAGAGGATGAGGTCTCCTTCGATAAAAGAGTGTGGAGAAACCGTTTGATCGAAATGAGCTTTAACCCGCTTTTTCTGTGCCTCAATAACCAAAGTAGCCAAGCAGCGAGTTTCATCCAGTCGTTCCAGAGATAAGAGACGTTATTCCTCCGGGGAAGTGTCGGGTAGTACTTCCACAGCCAACTTCAGTGAAGGGATCTCGCATTCAACCGGAAGAGTAGCTTCTAGACCATACACCAACTAGAAAGGTGTGAATCTGGTCGTGCTCTTTACTGACATTCGGTAGGCCCAGAGAGCTAAGAACAATTGGAGATGCCAGTTGGATTTGTGTATACCAATTGTTCGTTGAAGCATCGTGACAAGCACCTTGTTCACGGCCTCAACCTGGCCATTTTCCTGAGGGTAGTATGGCATCGAGCTGTCGTGATGCAAGCCCAACTTCGATGTTAGCTTTGCCATCATGTAGTCCTGAAAATGAGTGCCATGATCGGTGACGATGGCTTGAGGAACGCCGAAACGTGTGATCACATGGTTGAAAATGAACTTAGTAGCTGTCTTACCGTCTGCGGCCAATGTAGGCATCGCTTCGGCCCACTTGGTGAAGTAATCTATGAAAGCGATGATATAAGCATGCCCCCCAGCCGAGTGAGGGTTACATTTCATAAAATCAATGCCCCATTTGAAAAAAGGGCCTATGGTAATGACAGGATGTAAAGGGAGGAATGGCACACACATCTTGCATTGGAAGATCTGGCACGCATGACACTTTCTAACTGCAACAATACAGTCTTTAAATATAGATGGCCAGAAGTAACTCGCATGCAGAATCTTCTGGGCGGTAGCATAACCGGACATGTGACCGCCACAGGTGCCACTATGGCAGTCATTCAAAAATTTCTCAGCCTCTTCCAAGGTCAAACACCGGCAGAGCACAGAATCGACTCCGACACGATATAAGGTATCTCCGACAATGCGATATGGCTGTGATTGATGCTGAACACGGCATCGAGCATCCTTTGTCAACTCGGATCGGAAGGTAGATGTCTGAAGGTACACGATGATGTCGTCATACCATGGATCTAGAGTGTTGATTAGAAAGAGAGTTTCATCTGGGATATGAGCCTCGGATTGAGACAGAACAGAGTCGGTAGGGAGAGAGCAGATGAGATCAGCAAAAACTAGTGACTTCTTCGATTTGGCAGTAGTGAACTCTAAATCGAACTCCTGAAGGATCACAATCCATTTGGAGTACTTGCCCCCCAACAATTGTTGAGACAAAATGTAAGTCATGGGGTTGCAGTCGGAAATCACGGTTACCATGTGCAACAGGATGTAATGGTGAAACCGCTGAACGGCCTGGATTGTGGCAAGTGCCAATTTCTCGACATGGGCATAACGCGTTTCAGTGTCGAGGAGATTCCGAGATAGATAATAAACCACGTGTTCATTTTCGTCATCGTCATCCTATACCAGAACCATGGCTATTATGTTGAACGCAGCAGCCAAATAGAGGGTAAAGTCGCGATGATAGTTGGGAGGACGTATTAACGGAGCATTGACAAGCAACGTTTTAAGTTTATCGAAGGATTGTTGGGCAATCTCGTCCCAACAGAAGGGAACGTCCTATTTTAGAAGTCATGTAAAACCTTTGGCCACTTCTGCATAGTTCGGGATAAAGCGACGTAAAAATTTTTTTTCCCCTAAAGACTCTAAAGTTGATGCAACAAGGATGGGGATGGGAGATTAACAATAGCCTCGACCTTGAGGGGGTCAAGGCGAATTTCGTCTTTAGAGACAATGAATCCCAAAAGATGACCAGAGTCAACGCAGAAGACGCACTTGTGAGGATTAAGCCTGATGTTGTAATGTCTGCAATGGAGAAAAATCTAGCAGAGTTGTTCGGGATGGTATTCGCGCCAAGCTGAATGAGCTGGCAGGTCATCCAGATACAGCTAAACAATATTACGTATGTCATGAAAGGCGTAGGACATAGCACGTTGGAAGGTGGCTCCAGCGTTTTTCAAGCCAAACGGGAGCTTCTTATAGGAAAATGTGCCCCAAGGACAGATGAAGGTGGTCTTATGTTGATCGGATGGAAGGATATTAATTTGATTATAACCCAAAAATCCATCCATAAGGGAATAGGTCTCACTCCCCGCACAATCATCGATGATCTGATCTATAAAGGGGGTGGGATAGTTGTCCCTAGGGCAAGCCCGATTGATGTCTCGGTAGTCAACACAGACTCGAATTGTGCCCTGCTTCTTATCCACGGGGACAATATTGGAAACCCACTCTGTCAGAGGGATCATATATATGAAGCTCACTTTAAGAAGTTTCTCAACTTCTGCTTTTATAGCAGCGGCTTTTCGAGGATGCACTAGGCACAGATGTTGGCGCACAAGCTTCGCACCAGGATAGGTGGGAATTTCGTGCACGACGATACTGGGATCGATCCCAGGCATCTCTTCATAAGACCATGCGAAAAAATCTCAGAATTTGTGGAAAAAGGCTAGTGTACACTTGAATCTCTTCGGGAGAACAAGTGACTCCCACGTGAATGTTCTCGACGCCCCCTGGTTTAACGGAGATGTCGATAGGCATTGTTTGGGTACTATTACTCAGATTTCCTTTTGAAAGTACCTCATAAGTCAATATTGGCATTTGGAGAGGCAGAGAGGGAACCTGAGATGCAAATCGTTCGAGACAATTAGACATTGCCCCCAGGCTGGGCATGAACGAGGAACGATGATGTCCATCGCTTCATGGTAGATCTTCGAGAGACATAGTCTCCACGATAGCTTCGTCAGACGGAAAAAATTTTCTCAAAGGATTGGGTGAATCTTCATTGCTGAGCCAAGGGGATTGAGAATAAACATCAAGAGCTATGCTCAAAGGAGCATTTTCAGCAGGAGGAGGATCTGATGCGGCAACGATCTCATAATAATTAATTTCAACTGGGGTCAGAGGCATCGATTCTCCAAAAGAGGCAACTTTTTCAGGAGAAGGGATGATCCATGGGTCATCCGATTTAGAGATCATGTTGACTTGAACGGTATTCGGTGGTGGAATGGGAAAAATACCCATGGGAACGGGGTCCTTGAAAAGACCAGGTCCTACACTGTCAGGGGGATTAGGAATTTGATCCATGTATGGCACGTTGTTCTTAGAGGACGAGGTAAAGAAAGACAACTGATCAACAATAATAATCTTGCCCTCATGTGGAAAATTCAAAAGTCGAAAGAGGGTGGATGGAACGCATAGCATGGCATGGGTCCAGCTGCGACCAAGTAGAAGATTGTAGTTGAGTTTGGCATCAACAACTTCCACTTCAACATTGACTATTTTACCTTGCAATGTGATCAGTAGACTTGTGAGAACACCCAAGGGTTTTGATTCCCTTCCATCGAATGCCTCGAGGGCATTAGGTGATGAAGTGAGGGTTGGAGAGCCAATGGCCTTCCAGCAAGCAAATGACATAATGCATGTAGAGGCACCTTAGTCCACAATGGCTCTGTGAATGTTGAGGCCGTTGATATCGACTTGTATAACAAGGGCAATCTGATGCGGAAGTCGAGGGACAAAATTCTCTAGATCGAAGGTGAGAAGGCTAGAATCGGTAGGATCAATCCCGCTGATTGCAGATAACAAAGCTTTCCGTTGAGATGGGCAACTTTGAAGCACTTCCAACGCAAACATTGCGGAGGGTGCCTATTCCAAATCCTCAAAAATGTTGTAATGCTGAGCGGCACGGGCATTTGGATTATAGGAAGACTTTCGAAGAACACCTTTGGAAGGTGGCCGTACGATAGGTTCAGCGCTGGGCTTCTCAATTTCTAAAGGACTAGAGGCAGGTGGGGGAAGCGGGCCATCAACGACTTCCTTCCTAGCTGCCTGGCGTGATTCGACATAATCCTTCAATCGAGTGGCAATAGAAACAGGTGCAGCACCATTCATCATGAAAACCAGAGACCCAAATGGTGTAGATGGTGAAGGTTGCTCGACCATCTGGGTCTACTGAGATGGAAAAGGTTCCTTAAGAACTGTTGGAGTTCCCTTAGAGCCTTTAAGAAGTTGACTAACCTCGGATCTTCAGGGACAATCTTTGGTGTAGTGGTCTTCATCACAGATCAGGCAAGGGTACTTCAGTTTTTTTTTAGAACCATCATCAGCACGTGGTTTGGAGGATTCTGGTTTCGGGGCATTGGATTTAGCCTTGCCTTTGACCTTCTTCTTCCCTTTGGAAGCCTTGTCCATAGGGTTAGACTGAACGACATTGACCTTCGGGGTCTTACTAGAATCCCGAGTAGCGAGAGGAGCAGAATTGTTGGAAGAATTCGATTTCTGCTTCCCATTAGAAGACTTACGAGAAGTCTGAGAGACGGAACCAATAACATCGTCAACCGATGGGGTAGGTGGTGCTTTAGAGGTCCCTGGCCACGGGGCATCAGTCAAGATATCATATAACGTGCTGGACTGAGAGTACACTAAATCGAGGTACTGGGCACGAGCGATGGCTTGTTCTTTGGTTACACATGCCCCCATAGCAATGTCCTGTGCAATTTTGTTGACAAAGGAGGTAGTGAACTAGTGAGTTAGAAGCTGATCAGGAATGTCTAACTTGATCAGACGACGATGACGTCTCCACTCATGAATATGATCTGAAATATGAGTGGCTTTGTCCTATTTCAGAGATGTTAGGAGATGCATCCCGGCTTCATAACAAACCGGTAATTGGAAATGTGTCAGGAATGCCATAGCTAGAGTATTAAAGTCTTGAAAAATACCACGGGGTAGTTCTATGTACCAATTAGCAGCAGCGCCGGTGAGAGTGCACTGGAAAAGACGTAGACGAATCGAGTCATCTACCCAAGAGTTCGAAGAACACCACAAGTGGTAGGTCATGACATGTGCTTGGGGGTCTTCCCCAGATTTGCCTTCAAATTTGGGACAGTCACCAGGTACCTTCATCAGAACCAGAGGCCAATATGGATTATGAAGAATCGGATCGTTGGTCAAATTGGACACATCCGGTAATTCCAATGTGGCGAGGAAAGGAAAATGAGGATTAAAAGGCATGCCAGGTCCCTGATAAGGACCTGTACCTATACTCCAACATGGTTGAGCATAACTCTGCCCCCATTGGTTCTGTCCTGGAGGATTCTGACCATAGGGGGTATAAGTCGTATAATTAGGTTGATACGGTTGCTGATAACCAGGGTACTGACCCTGATTATATGTAGGCCTTGTTTGAGAAGTGTATGGATTTGACTGTGGAGTATAAGTGTAGCCTGGCTGTTGAAGTTAATAACCAGAACCTTGGGGCGGGTTGTAAACCGGTCGAGACTGACCTTGAAGTTAATAGCCGTCTTGGGGTTGAACGGGCTGCTGGTAAGTGGGACCCTGCTAAGCCTGATAAGTTGGGTGCACAGGTGGGTTCGGCTGTGGGATAGAATAGATTGGCTGCTCAGCAGGGTTAACTGGTTGTGCAGGTTGTCTTGGTTGAATAGGTTGGCTTGACTGAACAGGTTGTCTTGGTTGAATAGGTTGACCCGGTTGATGAAGGACCCTAGGCTGCCCCAGCTGAGCAAGTTGGCCTGATGGTGGAAGAGGGCCATGTTGTGCCTGATAACCAGGATGACCTATGACAAGACCATAAGATGGCCCTGGTTGTGCAACATTTTGACCAATTGAAAGATGAGGTTGTTGAGGTTGCACCAATAGTTGAGAAGGATGTATTTTACCTCCAAGACCGTACAATGGTTCTAGGTTGATACCCCGGTTGCCCTGTGGGTCCTTGAGGTTGCCCCGGCTGGACCACAGGGTGAGGCTGTAGAGGTTGACCTTTGGGGTTGTAAGACTGCCCTTGCGGACCGTACAACAATCCCTGTTGGCCCGAAGGTTGTCCTTGTAAGGGTTGTCCTTGAGGGATGTATAGATAACTTGGTTGGGCCGAAGGTTGTCCCTAGAAGGGTTGTCCTTGTGGGCCAAAAGCATATCCTTGCTGAAACAAAAGCTGTCCTGGTAAGGGTTTCCCTTGTTGATTAGAAAGTTGCCCAGCCTGGGTAGATAGAAAACCGTTAATATACTGATAAGCCTCAGGAGTAGGAAAACGAAGGGGGTTGCCCTGCTCATCATATTGATATGGAAATACATAGATCGGGGCACCATCCGGTCCATAATGGGAAAAGTAAGGACGGTTGAGATCTTGAGAGGATGGACCAACCTCGTATTTTGACGGCTGTAAAGACAACCGATACTCCTCAGGAGAAATATTCTCGGGAATAGTAGAAGCTATGTAAATGTCTTTAGGAACTGACAAGGTCCTGGTTGACTGAGTAGTGACAACAGGCGTAGACGCAGCCACGTAGACAGTAGGTCTAACAAGTACTGATGTGACGAAAGGAGATGCCGTCAGAGGTGTCGATGGCGACATCCCTAACGAAGGAATCGTCAGCCTCGTGGACGGAGTCGATATTCCCATAGAGGCAACAACGACCATGACCTAACTTAAAGACCTATATCCAGCTGGGAGCGAAGGACCAGGTGAAGACATAATAGAAGATCTGGGGATGTTTTCAGGAAAAAGCTGGTAATATTCACCAGATGTATGAATTTCCTCACTAGGAGAAGGATTGGGTGAGTCCATATCTGACCCTGCCGTGAGATCTTCTAAAAGATGACGAGGACTAGGAGGTATAATAGCAACTAAAAAAGGTGATCTTGATGTAAGAGGAGGGAAGTGTTCCCCTACTCCAAATCCAAACCAAGCATTGGACAAGGGCCAATTGAAATCAACTGGTCCTCCAAAGGGAAGTTCAGATATAACCAGTCCCCCGTCGGGAAACTCAGATACAATGGGCTGCTGATACTCAGCAGAGGACTGAGAGACCTCTGATGAATCGTTTGTGTAAGTACTACCAGTAGACGAAACTGAGGGTTCCACCACTGTGACTGCAACGAAAAGAGGAAGAGATCAAAACAAAGACACACGGGAAAAAACCAAGGCAAACAATCAACAGGCTGAAAAATCAATCTCTAAATGGGCGTGTGATCATAGGTGATTAATTTTAACACATTGAAACTGGAAATTTTACTGTTTCATGTTTTAAGTGTCTAGAAACAATTAAAAGATGACTCTATCACTTTCAATTTGGAAACAAGCATGAAAGGACAAGCGCTTGATGATATTTTAAAATTTAATGAGTTAGTAAAGATCAAAATGACTACTCTGGTAATCTAGGCAAATGAGTGTACCATATATCCTTGAATTTCCATATACACCTTAGTTTAAAAATGAAAGAGAAATCAACCAAGGACTTGACGTACATGCAGGTAATCTCCCCGAATGCTGTGTCCGGTATATCATGGGTAAAAGGCGACAGACTCGGCTTCCTACGGATAAAGGATAGCAACCTAATGGGGTCTCCCTTTATATACGCGACGGTATGGGGAGCACAAGTCCATACTAGCACTTTCTAAAGCCAGATGGTGAACAACAACTACTGGGTTTAACGACGTCGGAACACGTCACTAGCCTAGACCTCTAGATATTCTGTTAATGTTTTAATGTTTCCTTAGGTTAATTCAATAAATTTTAGATTTGATCTTCAATTTATGTTTCAATTTTAGGCCCTATCAAATGTTGGATCTCAAAAATGCTCTAAATGCACACTACATGCCACAAAATATCACTTTGTTCAATGAAGAGCTATCTACAGGAGGGTTGAGAGCTTTTCAAATCACAACAAAATGAGCAAAAAAACATCCACTACTGTCTCTAATGCAAGCTAATGAAACTAGCCAACTTCTTTCTTAGAGTTATATAACACTAATAACGTGAAAGAGCTTTCAATTTTCACTAGACTAATCAAAATGCAAAGAAATTTGTTTTTGTATTTTTCAATGTTTTAGAGCAAATGCACTAAATGAATGAAAAACTAATGAAGAAATCAATTCGAGAAATGACAGTGAGAGAGATGAAACAAACAAGTTCACTCAATACAAATGCACACAATCAAGACCCAAACTGATGGAGAAATCCCTCAAATCGAAGAAGAATCTCAAAAAGACTCACATAAACCGTGTTATCTAGGCTTGGAATGAGACAAAGCAAAACTTGAATGAAAGAGAGAACAATCACTCAACTGACACAATGATACAATGGAATCCAGCAAAACGAATGCAAAGAAGCGAAAACAAAGTTGACTGAAAAATCAAGAACCAAAAACTCCCACGGGAGGCTCAGCACACTGTAGCACCTAGAAGCGCTAGGGCTAGAATGAAAAACTGATAATAAAGGGCAAACAACTGGAGGACAAGGGCCAAACACAGTCAACAAAGACTTCAAGGCACTCAAACAATCAGAAAAAGGACACCAGGACCAAAAATCAAGCTCAGAGAGCCCAAAAGCAAGCAAACCCTAACACCAAATAGAGTTGGCGCACCTGTTTGGTTGTAATCTACGCCAAAAAAGCGTTGGTGCGGGGGCCTAACTAGCAACTAGCGCCAGTTGGCACGACTGTCAAGAGGTAGACTGCGCCAATCAAGTTTACTATGGGAAAAGATGAAAAAGGGAAAACAGAGACTGGATCAGGTCTTCTGGGGGTTGAACAAGGGTTTGACACCAAAGGAGGCGAACCAGAAGAGAAAATAAATCAATAAAAAGCCAAAAAAAACCAAAAGAATAAAGACTAACTCCAACTGACTCCCTAGTGGAGTCGCCAGTTTGTTGAAGAGGTAAATCCTCTCTGCGGACAGAGGCGATCCCACTAGCCCAGACCAGGTCTAGCAACAATCAAGTCATGCAATGATGTTGGTTCCTAGTTACAAAAATATAGAGATCATGACGAGTAGCCTACCTCAAATCCCACACAGTTGTCGTTGAAGAAAATATGACGTTTCCTGTCCCTTGCTTGACAGATCACGATCCTTCCATTCGACACATCCGAACACCTGTACACGTGCAAGGAAACAACAACATACAACGTAAAATCTAAAGTATGTAACCATATATCAGTCAGAGAGGATATAATTCATTGCATAACTTAAAGAAATGAACACATGAATGGAACCAAAATCATAGTTTCTTATATTATAAATGAAAAAAGGGAGATTACAACCAAATGCTCTGACGTTATGATCTTCCTTCGGTGGAGATGACATTGGAGCGTGTCTCAACAAAGCCTGTTGGGAATCTAGACGAAGCTCTCTCTCTTCGGCTTGGCTCTCAATAGTTGCTCGGCTATAGTTTCCTTCCTACAAGTTCAGCTATTTTGCTAATGGAGAAGGCAAGCTTTTAGAAATGGAGGAAGGGGAGTTGGGATCCCTATAATCATGGGATAGGTCCTATCTCTTAGGAAGGTTCCATAATAGGTGTAAAACCGCTTCCTATACATGGAGATCCGGAGCCAAACCACCCAACTCCTTTTAATGACTCATTCAGGAGTTTGTTGGAATCAAACTTCTTCCATTTATTTTTAAAAAATATCCCTTATTAAGCTTGGCGCGAGTGAAACACAGGGATAGAGCACCAGTTGGCGCGCCCTTTAGTGTGGATTTCCCCCATTGGCGCAAGGGATGAACTGACTAGTCGCGCCAAGGCTAAAACATCTATTTTTAGGGTTTTTCAGAGAAAACTTTCTTCAGGATGATTTTTGTCCTTATGCAAGAGGAATGCATGAAGGTGGTTTCAGGTCATTTTATTGTTCACAGGTCATAGGAATAGTCCTCCAATGTACGGGATGAGGGATTGCAGGGATGGTGAAAAAATGTTGTGTAACAACAGGATACTTGGAATCAATCCCCATCTATTATATTAAGGAAATTATACCAACCCCTTACTATAATAACGGTCTATGGCCTTCATAGATTTCGAATTTCCCCTGAATGGGAAGTTTTTTTTTATCCATACTATATATTTTCTATCTACTATCTATGAGGCCTGTTAACGTTTAAGAGAAAAAATAGATTGAAATACAATTCTCTATTATTATCATATTCCTTGATTCATCTCTTCTTTACATTGATAGGATCTAGATTTCCTTAAATAATAATCTACAACTTCCCTTGAAATAATAATGATAAACAATACTCGTAATTCCATTAACAAAGGTGTGTCTTCACTGGTGATTATGATTTCTTTTCCAAATAGCCCCTATACAAGCTATAAATTGTTAAACCCATTAGAGAAGTTAGAGATATTAAATGATCTACTGGTCAACATAAAAAAAAAAAAAAAAAAAAAAAAAACATAAACTGATCTCTCTTGAAATATGTTAGTGTACTTCTACAACAAAAAAATTTAATTTACAGAATAGAATAAAGTTGTTTTCTACTCTAAGCCTGCAAAAATGATAAATATAAATCTAAAGACTCGATTCCTCCATCTCCCTATCTAAATATTGAGGGCATACATAAATTTTATATCTATCTGGATTCTGAGGCTCTTTTTATTTTGGAATAATGGTATTTGTATCTCCTTGATTTCAGTTCGGTTAAATGTCGCCAACATAATTTACTACTACTACTTCCTTCTCAAGTTAAAAATAAAACAACTACCTGCACAACATTACATGTCGCCAGCATGTTGGGGATGGAATTTGGTATATTAATAACTATGGAAAGTTAACTATTGTGCAAATACACTTGTGTGCATGTTGTTTTCTGGAAAATTTTAAAACTCGAATCTCACTGAACTTTATTTACCAGATTTCATGGTGAGAAACAATTGGATTCTTCATAGGATAACCTTGTTGTGAGCACGAGGAAATTTTAAGAGGGGTACCATCTTACTCCACCTTCAGACCTTAGAATGTGAAGGCAGTGGCGCTTCGAAAAGAAGAAAGGTTACTGGGCCCTGGATAGCATACTAGCTATTGGTTTATAAACATAAGTATAATATTGAAGTAGATTAGAATCTAGAAAACTAGTAAGAGCTGATGCAAAAAACAAATGGACAAGTTACTTAATAAGAAAACATGAACCAAAACCTTACCTTGACAAATACATTGGTTTGTTTGAACCACAAATTTTTGTTGCTATCTATCCAACTAGTATTTTATTAAGCAATGGGAAAGAATTTCTATTGTTAATACCTACAAGAGTGAACAAAAACATTAATAAAGGGTAATAACTCAACTACTCAATCACAAGTAAGGAGAGAAGGAAGAGTTGGTTTGATCATTGAATCACATCGACCTTCTGTGCATTCATTGATCCTTATTATTACCACAGTAAAAATGTAAATTTTGGGAAGGTTTAGGCATAATATATTTGCATCATCAACATTTTCAAATAAAGTGTTTTCCACAACAGAATGTGCTTCACGATCACCTAAGCGTTGTAGATTTTCCAAAATGGGAACTCCTCTTAGAACATAGAACTATTTTCAAGATATGTGCATCCAGGTTATGCCTCTTAGTAAACATGGTTCACTCAAGCCATACCAGAATCATGGACTTCTACTATAGTTGTTCTGTGTTGAGGCATGGTTTTGAGAGAGAATGAAAAAGTATAGATGATTTGAAGGCTTGTGTATAAACAAGGCAACATTGATAGTTGTACCATATTTAATGCTTGATGAACTTCCATACTAGTATTCAAAATCTCTCTTATTCTATGCCAACCTTTCCCTCATTCATAACGAGTTTACAATCATGGAACACTGCAGAAAATTAAGCGATGTTGAAGTTCAAAGACATGTGATTACCATTGGTTCGAAAATTTATTGCACTCTTTCCAATATCATCAGTCTACATATGTTTTTCTTCCATTTATATTTTTATTTAAAATTATATACTTAATATATTCTTGGTGTGACCTGTCATGAAATCATGGAGGTTTCAAGTTCCATTTGTAAATTAGTTAGATTTTAACGTTGATATCCATGCATCTGAGTTCATGGTTCCTATACTTATCAAATATGGTTAATTTAAAAATAAATCCATGATAGTGCAAAGTTGAAATGGTTGTTACATCTAAATAATTTGGTGATTAACGTTGGAAGTTCAACACTTCCAGAACACATTTGCAAACACCCGTGAAGAAAAAAAACAAGTAAATAAATAAACAAAAACAACAACAAACAATATGTGATTCAATCCAAAAGAGTCAAGAAACGAACAAAAAATGCGTAATTATAATTGGCACACATTAAATATGCCCTTAAGATGGTGAACAATTTGTTATAGGAAGCACTATTAATATCTAATTATGAATATATATGGCATGTGTTTTAAGTTAAAATAGATGATTTTTAAATATTTTTATTGATATATGACTTAATATTAACATTAAGTCATATAGTTGGATTATTTTTAAATACAACCTCAATTATTTTACTACCTAAAATTGTTCAACAACTTGCATAAATTTTGGTAGGCATTACCATGGTAAATCACAATATTCACATGTTCACTTCTATCTAAATTTATACAAAGAAATGCATAAATAATGGTGGAAATAACTCTTGGTAGATTTGCCTATTTACCAAAAGGGAATAATGTCCCAAGTAACTCTTGCACTAATGTCATTCCAACCATCTAAATTACATGGTTGTACTAGTTTAACGTTCTCAGAATCATTACATTCATTTAATTATTTAATTATTTTCCATATAAATAATGGAATTTATTATTATATATTCTTTCATTATTAATACTTGTTCTTAAATGTTTTATATACTAAGGTATAACATTGTATCATACCATACACTTTTAAATTTACAAGCACTTATATATAAATATTTATTAATGTAATCCTACATTATCCATTGTTTGGAATTGACATCCCTATCATATATGCATATAATTTGATAATTACCCTATTCTTGATAATTACCATATTCTAGTTGTACTTCAATTATTAAAATCATAAAACATTAGAAACTTACTCTCTCTCTCTCTCTCTCTTTACTAACGAAAATCTCAGTTTATGTTATGATAATACTACCAACCACCTCTATCATTGACATGAAAAAGTATAGTCTAAGCCTACTATGATGAGTTAAATTGATTTTATCCTTATGATAAAATATTATAGGAAGGTTTGAAATTGATAGGTGAATTAAATAATCAAGAACTTATAAATGCATAAATTGTTCCTTTGGAAGTATATAATAATAAAAATAAATTATAGAACCACTCATGTTGGTGTTGAGGCCTCAGAAATCCGTGGCAACAACAAGGGGGATAACCACCCGGTCTGGACCTTAAAGAAGCTCCTTTTCCATTTGGGATAGTGGCTCCGACTAGAGATAATGGGACCAGTTTCCCAATTTTTGGTTTTATGTGATTGTTGAGTTTCCTTCAAATGATTTGCAAAGAAAATAACTAAAAAGAAAAGACAACTTTATTCTAAGATGCAAAACTTTGAATTAAATCTGATCTAATCTAACCCAGGATAATTTTGATTTTATGCGATCTAAAATGATGTCTATTGAGTCTACGATGATTTAGATCAATCACAGAATTAATAGAATTAATACTTTTGTAAGATAATCCTTTTGAAAAAATAGTTAATTAGAGGAAGATTTGAAACATATCACATATATTCTGATGATCATATATAAAACAAATCAATTTCTATTATGCTATCGTACAATAGTGCAACTGATACTTCAAATAGAAATAATCGATTTCATACATAATTCATGAAAGCTAGATTTACCACAAATGTTAAAACATAGTTTAGCATACACGATAATAGTACCAGATGTGTGTTGTCCTGCTCATCTGACCAGTGATAATAGGCCATAATCAATCTGCTATCAATAAGTCTTTTAGAGAATACAATAGTGCATCAACAGTGATCAACCAAGATGATATATAATTGAAAGGAAAATGTTCCACTATCTTATCAAGACATCCACAAACATACAGTAATGCATTCTTTGTAAATGTTCTTAATAAAAATCCTAGACCTTTCTCTAAATGCATGAGAAGGGTTTAAATAATATATTAACTACATACAAAAATAGATTGTACAAAATATCTTATGAGGAGGTTTCTAACAACCTTCCTCATTCCTAGTATCTAATTGCTAAAATTGAAATTGTCAAAACAAATTAACTCATGATCATGCTTTATGATCGGCTGGTGCTAGCTCTACTTTTCTGTTCAAAAATATCGGACATTGGTTGGAATTGTGGAGGCTTCCCAGACTATTTTTTCATCTGTCCAATAAATATAACATCAAGTAAAATTTGCAGCATTTTTTGTATGGAATCTAGAGAATAATTCAATGTCATTATTTGACTATGAGGCTTAACCAAGAATTTCCAGTATGCTTCCCAATTAGTATTTTTCAGTGGTGAAATTGTTTCTTCTCGTATTTGACCTGTATTTTTCAAAATTTTCTCCAATATTTTGAGATCAGGAATTTATTTAGGATCTCATTCTTTAATTAAACCAGAGGTATGTAACATGTGGTTTATTGTTTTAACAATGCTCTTTGATATGCCTAATGCTCTAGCTATTGCCAATTCTGCTTGTTTTACCTATGTATCCTAGTCAGTAAAGAGAATATCTTTATAAGTTTCTTTGATCTTTGGGAGATTTGATCTTCTTCCTTCCTATGAATCCTACCATTCAATATGGTCAGAAATTTTGGTATTGAGTTCATTAAACTCAATTCTCTAATCAATTACTGTATTAGTCAATTGTTCACTGATTTCCAAATGTGGAACTATGTCTGACATTTGTAAGACAAACAAGTCTTGTTGTTTTGAGAGTAGGGCATTTAATGCCAATGCTTATTTAATGAATTCCTTTGCAGTAGGAATGCCTTCATACTTTATAATATTTTCTCTCAAATCTTTAATCAGTGTGTCTTTGCTGGATAAGTCATTTTCATGACTTATCTTAAGTACTTCCATATCTTGCTATAATTTAAAGAGTTGTTGCTCAAATTTTTGATTCAAACGGTTCCTTTCTTCATCCAGTTGTTGTTGTAGTTGCATTATTTTATCATCCTTCTCTTGAACCAAAATGGATACTTCAGCTGCTTTGTCCATTTTTGTGGTAGTATATGCTCCAGAAAATTGTGATAGCCGAATAAGGTTGTCGATTGGGTTTGATGGGGTGTCTTTTCATACAACTTACATGATATCATTACCTGGGGGTGTTTCAATCCTTATTCTCTTTCTCTGTTTCCTGACTATAGCTTTATGAATAGGGCTGTAGAATACATCCAATAGAGGGATATCAGTTACCTTTAGAATAATTTCAGCAGTAGGAAACGCATGAATAACTTCTGCATCTTGGGAGCTTGTCCCAGGACTTTCAGTGGTCTCTTTTGCTGAAACTACCTAACCTTGGGGGTTCTGAAATCCTGTGTTTTTCTATGTGGATGATCCCTGAGGGGTATCCACCAATGTATTACCAACTGAAGTCCACAATTTATCTAGCTCACTTTCATTTTGTGGGTCTGATTCTTCTGTTCTGATCACCTTGCTTGGTTCAGTCATATAACTAGTAATCAGGATATTTTGTGGAATATGCTTAGTATTTTCTCTCTATACTCATGGAATATTTGTAATTCCTCCAGGTTTAGATTCAATATGACAAAGTTTTGAACTTCTTCAAAAGTTTCAATGGATTCCAAAATGTCTTCAAATCTATCATCTGTGGGTATGACAGGTCTGATTTTGACTGAATAAGTAAATTTAGAAGCGATCTGCTCTAGGTCCAGTTGCCTTGGTGGTAGAACAGGGAGCTTCAAAAGATGAATTTTCTGGCATTCTTTCGATGCATCATTGAAATTCATGAGGGAGAATGAACCACACTAAATTGAGAAACTTGGCCATAAAGATTTTTTATTATCTTTCAGAGTTTTAGTGAGTCCATTGCCGACAGTTTTGTAAGCCACTTCTCTTGCCATTAATTTATCTGAAACATACAGAGAAAGCACATGTGGAGGAGCGGAGCTTCTGAATACTCTGATGTATGAAAATGATTCTTCAATGAAACATCTTCTTATCATTTGGAGATCTGTGATGGCTTCCTTAGTGAACCCGGGGCTCTCTCTATCAAACATTAACTGATGTAATGGTAATACAACCCCAAAACATAACCTATGGAAGTGTGGTACAAAATGATGTTCCCATATCTGTTTATGACTTAAATGAATAGGGGTAGGGTCCTCGGGAGTCCATTTCCAACCCATAATTGGAAAGCTGGTGGAGAAACAAATGGCGTTGAAAAAATATGCGCTCATGAATAATTGGGGGACGGTTTTGGAAGACATAAATCTTGCTTGGCGATATTCATTAATCGCTTTGGCTAGGTTTTCAGAAAGAATGGTTTCCCAATTCATGATGTGAGAATTAACACAGGAGTCAATCAAAGGAACCAAATTAATAGAGAAGTTGGTGTTATCAAGGAGACCATATAAGCTGCACAGCATTGATGCTGCAAAATTGTAGGGATTTGCAAGTGAAGCAATAGGATACATACCTGATTTATCATGCTTAAACTTGTTATTCATTTTCCTCCAACCTTGTATCATTTTGAAAGGGTCTTCATTATTCTTTGCAAATTTTTCAACAAACTGGTTGTCATAGATGTCTTGTTGGTCGAGCAGTTTGTACATGACTTTCAAATCTTCAACTTTAAAAGAACCTAAGATTTCATTCTTAATGGTTTTTAATTATCTGTCTTTAATTTTTGAATTCTCAACCACCCATCTTATCATATTAGTATATGATAAAAGCCTGGCCCTAGTTGCTATTCTATGAAGGAAGGAGCATGCGACATCTTTACACTGTAAATCTGAGGGCTTTGCATCATCAGCAGTTGCCTTGACCTTCGTTACTTCAAGTTTTTCATCTTCGAGGATAGTATAGATGGCTTTCCACGTGGTAGCACCTCCATCTACAGTGAAAAAAATATATGTGATTGTGGACGACATTTCTAAACATTCAAATTCCGCAATAGTTTGTTTGTCGTGTTTCTGCATTACCTTGCATATGGACATCTCTTGAGGAAAAATCCCTATTTAATACAGAGTAACGATCAAATGATGCAAGATATAGTGAAATGACTTATTTTAAAAGAAACAATTCGGGAAGCAACTGTATGATTAATTAGCCGTAACAAAACAATAATTGTTCACAATGGGATGATGAAGCATGTTTAATTATTTTTGACATGATTTATTTTCACATTAAAACCTTTATTAAACCCTATCAGATCTGTCACATCGCGTATTTTTGAAATTATTTTGTGAAGAAAATTTATTTAACAAGCTTTACGTCATGCGATATGCGATTTCGCGATATCGCAAAATAGCAAAATCGCCTTTATCGGGATATTGCAACATCAGAATATTGATAAGTCATGTCTTAAGTTTTGAATGTATATGTGCGATGTGCGATTTATGATGTCTCTTGCAAAGTTCAAATCGCAAATCGGGATTTTATGTTTTGTGCTTAAATTTTAATGGGAAAAAGTTTATGCGGGATGCGATTTGCGATAGGGTGATCACAAAGATATGAAAATGGAATTTATTAATTTCTTTTTGTTTTTTATTTTATTTTCCAAAACAACAATGTTTTGGAGTTTGATTTTTTTATTCAAAATGAAAAATACATTTTAAGAAGGGTCCCTATTTATATTATCAAATTTTAAACTATTTTGAAAATGAAAATGGGGGGTTTGTTGCATAGCACAACAATTGGCGATTCACTTGGGAGAACCAGATATCTCTGATTGGTTTGTTTAATACTTCTAAACTTTCAAAACTAGAAAAATTTTATGAGAATAAGAATAGTATGATTCATGAATTAAACAATGTTTTTTCATAATATAATCTATTTACCTATCTCATTTTTTTCTTAGTTAACCCCTTCAGTGATAACACATAGGTGTTTGTATCAATCGGTGCTCAGATTTAAAAAGATAAAGTAGGTGTTCTCTAAAAATTGGTTTCATATATTTTTACTCATTTATCACAGATAGAGCCATTGTTGCCAGCAGCCATTTATAGCCTCGGCAGGGTTATCTTTTAACCAATAATGATTCATGGTGCCATCTGAATTTTATTTCTTATCTCAAAGTTTAATTTAAAATATAATTGTATTTATTTTTTCTGACACATTCTCAAAATCATTGTCCAGGTTTGGTGACCTGATAGTGAAAATGTCATTCACTAATAGTAATTTATACTGAACAAGCTAGCTCGTGATGAGACCCCTTGTCTTTTTTTTTTTATAATCATTTAGCTATTACCCCGTTATGGTATGCAATATTGGTAATATCAGTCTAGATTATTTCTCTATGATTATGATAAACAAGCTCATGATGAGACTTATTTTCTTTTGAGTTTGTATATTGTATACATTTATTTTCTTTTCGAATTATACTTTGAAGAAGAAATTTTATCAGATGGGATGAAACATTAGCTCGTTTAAGATTTATGGAAGATAATTGTAGAGTTGGTAGATACCTTTTCATAGATAATCCTTGCTAAGTTAAAGGTTTCTTTCTTAACTGATACATAACATCTATATTTTAAGACATTAAGAGTCTTTTTAGAAAGTAAATGTCTTTAGTGAATTTCAAAATATTTCAAAAAAAATAAGATTTACTCAATTCTCATAGTTATAATTTTCTTTTACTTTACTTATTTATAGAAGCGAAAGATCAAATAAATTTATCAGAAATTTTAAAACTTTGAATCAACCAAAAATGATGCTATTTTCAACTTTTATTTTCCTAAAGCAAAGTGAAATTTAAAGTTTGATTCCTAGGAGAAATATTTTTTAAGAATTTGACCATTCAGAGGCAAGGAGTCTTTCTTACCAAATAAGTCTTGTAACAAAAAGGTAGATAAGCCAATTTTTTCTATGATTTGAAATGGACCCAGCCATAGTCTTTGGAATTTGGTATGTTTACCCTTTTCCTCATGTGCCTTATCCCATTTCAAAACAAGGTCTCCAATTTCAAAAAAATTTGGACTGGTAGATGTTGTGTCAAACGAGGCTTTAACTATTTTTTGATGATGAGTATGTATAGCTTTGGCTTTTTCTCTATGTTCTTCCATTTTAAGAATTTGATCTTGTCTAAGTTGAAGGGAAGAAGAAGGATTTTCATCAATAAACTGCACGAAAGCAATGATGGTATTGTTATATTTGTGGGTAGAATTGCTTCTTTCCCATAAACTAATACGAATGGAGAAGTACCTATCGAGGCCTTCTGGGTGATTCTATCTGCCCAAAGAGAAAATAATAGTGCTTTGTGCCAATTTTTTTGATTTTTCTCTATAGTTCATTTGATGATTCTAATAAGGTTTTTATTTTTAGATTCAGCCAATCCATTACCCTGCGAATAATAGTTAGCTGAGTATTTTAATTTAAAACTCTTTTCAAAGAAAATTCTATTATAACATTTCCAGAAATGTAAGATGCATTGTCAAATATCAAAGCTGATGGGAGACCAAAGCTGGTGATTATGAACTGATCAATAAAGTCTGTAATATTTTGTGTATTAACCACCTTTAATGGGATAGCTTCTACCCATTTTGTGAAATAATATGTTGCAGTTAGAATATACATTTTTTGTTTAGAAGAGTTTGGAGTTATTTCACCTATGATATCTAACCCCCATTGTTCGAATGGTTGTTCGATATTTACTGGTTGTAGTGGAAATCCTGCTTTCCTTTCTCTTCCTGCCACAGTTTGACATACTTTTCATTTTCTCGCATATTCATGTGCATATTTAAATAGATTTGGCCAATAGGAACCGACATGTAGTATTTTATGAGCTATGGTGTTTCCTCCGAAATGACCTCCAGCTGGGCCATCATGTAATTCATGCATTACCTTTTCAGCTTTAGTTTTTTCTAAACATATTAACAGTACAGAATCATAATTCCTCCTAAATAACACATCACCTATGAGTTTATATTGATTTTATTTAAGCTTTAGAGCACACTTTACTAATTAATTGAGATATAATGGAGCATATCCATTTTTTAAGAAAAATTTTAGATCAACGTGTCGTGACTGAGAATCATTTAGGCTTACCTCGGACAGTTGTATTTCATTTGATTGATTTTATTTTGTTGGTAAATGAGAGGCTCCAGTTAACATTCTACAAAGACCTTGACCTTTAACAATTTTAGCAATATTTATCTCTACATCATATTCTTGAAGTGCGGTAACCCAATTTTCTCTCTTCTCTCCTACCTCTCGTTGGATTAATAATTGCCTTGCTGCTGAGTAAGGTACTATTATTTTAGTATGTGTTTTTAGGAGAAAAGGTCTAAAATGTTTCAAGGCTTTAAACATAGCAAACGCCTATTTTTCCACAGGTGAATAATTTAACTCAGCACCTTGAAGGTTAGAACTAAAAAAAGAAATAGGTACTTCAATATTTTGATCATTTAGTTGTGTCAAAACTGTTGTGTATGACGTATCAAAAGAGAATGTTTATAATAAAAATGGCTTAAGAAAATTGGGAGTTGTTAAAGAATGAGCTTCAATGATGGCTTTCTTAATCAACTCAAAATAATTTCTCTCATCTTTTCCCCATTTAAATAGTGAAATTTTCTTGATCATTGATTGCAAGGGTAAGATGATTTGGGAAAAATCAGGAACAACCCTTTTTACAAAATTAATTTGTCCTAAAAATGATTGAATCGTTTTTTTATTGTATGGTAGAGGAATGTTTTCGATTTCCTGAATCCTATCAAGGTCAATATGGATTCCTTTTTTGGAGACAATGAACCCTAATAATTTACCTTCTGTTAAGGCAAAATAACATTTTTTAGGATTTAAGGAAATGCCAAATTTTTTACATATTTCAAAAATATGTTTTAGGTGATTAACATGATTGTTTCTATGCTTAGAGTAGATAGTAATGTCATCTAGGTATATAAAAACTGAGTTTTTGATTAGTCCTCTAAAAGCTATATCCATAACACATTGAAATGTACCACCAACATTAATCAACCAAAATGGCATTTTTTGGTATGCGTATGGTCCCCACTTTGTTCTGAATGTTGTCTTTAATCTATCATTTGGATGTACCATAATCTGATTGTATCCTAAAAATCCATCGAGAAAAGACATCAATTCAGATCCTGCAACTGATTGCAATATATGTTCCATGCTAGGCAAAGGAAAATTATCTTTTTGGTAGACTTTATTCAAATTTATAAAGTCTATGCAAATCCTAATGTCTCCATTCTTCTTCTAACTAGGACCATGTTTGACACCCATTTTGAATGTCTAACAGGAAAAATAATTTTGGCTTTAAGCATTTTTCTTAATTAAGATTTAATCTGACTTTCTAAGTTTGGGTGGATCTTTCTAAGTTTTTGTTGAATGGGCTTGTCATCTGTGATCATAGCTATGGTATGTTGAATTATAGAAGTATCATATGTCTTGAGATCTGAATAATCCCATGCAAAGATATTTTTTATATGTTTTCAACAATTTAATGAATGACATCCTTTTTTCATATTTTAAACCAAGACCTAGGTTAATGTTTTGAGGTTTGTCTGGTGTACCAAGATTAATCAATTCAAATTTTAAAGTAGAACTCTGGGTTTTTGAATTGGTAATCTTCTTAAACCTATCTTTCAAATCATAGAGATCTTCCATTTTGACTACAGATTTGGGAATTGGATTAGCATTTTGTTTATTTTCAATCTGTAAGTCATGTTCATGTTCATCTATGATTTGACCCTCGTAAGATCTGTCTGATGTAAGAAAGTTCACTATATTTGTATCGTTATTAAATACTCTCCAATTTTTTATGTTATCAGGAATGGAAGGTCTAAAAATTAACTCAATTTAAAATCTGTCTAGGCTAAATTCTTCAAATGGTATTAGTTTAGATGCTACATTAGCAAGTAAATCAGCACTTGCATTTTGTAATCTAGGAACTGTGGAGATATTGAATGCAAAAAAATGGGATGTAAGGCTTTGAGCTAAATTTTGATAGTGTTTCAAATGTCCAGAAATACAATGAATTGTGTTTCTGACTTGTCTAACAATTATCTCAGAATCTCCATATACCTGCAAATATTTAACGTTTAATCCAATAGCTTTGTACAGACCTTGTATCAATGCTTCATATTCAGCGGTATTATTCGTGCATTGAAATTCAAGTCTGCAAGCTAGCATTGTTTTCTCTCCTTGCGGATTGATTAAAACGCAACCTACTCCTGCACCATCTTCTGATTTTGAACCATCAAAGTATAAAGTCCAAAACAAATAATGTTTTGAAATTTTATTGCTAAGATTAATACTTTTAAAAGTGTATGTTTTAGAAAAGTTTTCAATTTGAGAAATAGCAGTATTTATTGAAAAAGGTGAAATATGGGCATTGAACAATCCAAGAAAAGATTCAGCTGAGTAATTTCCAATAATATTATTAGTGAAAGCTACAAGTTCATTTTTTTCTTCAAGTTCAGTGCCTATATGTTTCATAAATTTTTCGTGATCAACTCTAATTTGATTTGGTTTACCATTGTATGGTAACCACATATGTAACCAATCAGTAGCGAAATATCCATGTAACTTTTCAGACCAATCCCTGCTTAAAATAAGACCATAAAATTCAGGGATATCTGCAACCAAAATGTCAATTACTTGTAGTATCTTTGTATTGGATAATAATCTAATGGATACTGACAACATTTCTCCAATGACCTCAAATTTTGTTCTATCTAATTGAAATATATGTACAACAGATTTTTGAGAAGTGACATTCAGTTTTGTGCACACTGTTCTTGGAATGATGTTTGAAGAAGCTCCTGAATCAATAAGACAATTATGAACATTTTTGTTGAAAATATCGTAAGTCAAAATCAAAGGAGTGTGAGAAATAGATCTATCATCAATTAAAACAATATCATCGGGATTTACTTTGTTTGAATATGACGGATTTTTTCCCATATCTTTAGAAGCTTGGGCTATAATCGGTGGTTGTATAGGATCTACAGGGATTGCCTTGAGTTCACTGAGTAAAATTTTCTGCTGTTGTTTGAGTTTGGTCATTTCATGTAATTAAATGTTTACTTTGGTATTTTTTATATCTTCAACTATATTGTATTCCACTATATATGAAACTATTAAATTTTTGGAAGTTTTAAGAGGATCTAGTGAAATAGGATCTGTTTGAACAATTTTAGATTTTTTGGCTACTATTTTCTCCTTTGTGGGGAGAGATTTATGTTTCTTATTTGATATAGTTGAATCAGAAGAATATTTTCTTCTTGTAGACACAGGTATATCTTCTCTTTCTTCTTCTATAGGGAGAATGAAGTACCATAACCCATTCAGTTCAACTTCTTCTTTAGACTCTAGTTCCTATTCAGATGGTGAGGGATCTTCAATATCTTGATCAAATTCAACATTTGAAATCACATTTGGAGGCTGATATGGTGAAGAGGAGTTTTTATTATATGGGAAATATGATTTCTTAGGCGCTGATGTTTCCACAACTTGTCTCTTTATCTCAATCATGTCGTTTGACATAGTTTTTAACACTTTTTGTAGACCTTCAAGATCAAATGTATCTTTTGAGACTTTATTTTTGGAATCTTGACTAAATGTCACTTTCTTTGATTTCATGTATTCTATCTCTGATCGTTTTTTCAAAGCTAAGATTATTTTCTCTACAGAGAGAGCTTCTTTCATGTTTTCTAAAAGGGTAGCTTTACTAGCTCTATCTACAAAAATAGCTATATTAGAAGGCAAAGAATAAATATACCACTCTATTTGTACATCAACAGCAGGCTTGGAAGCGGTTGGGATTCTTTTTAATAACTTATTAAATTTGGAGTTCAAATATTTGATCCTTTCGTCTGAGTTTCTTTTTAGATTGGAAATAGCATCAATTAAAGATGCAATAGTTCTATCATCTCCAAATTTTGCAAGAAAAAGTTGTTCAAAAGTTTCCTAATCTACAATAGATCCTACTGGAAGTGAAAAGTTCGTGCAGATCCTTGTAAGGTATAAGGAAACAATCTTACTACAATATCTTCATGAGAAACTTCATTAATATTCATGGCCAACATAAAATTATTGATATGTTCTTCAGCAGGAAGACCATCATCTTGATTATATTTAGGTAGCCATTTTTCTGGATGATCTGGAAGGGCATGTGGATTTTCAACCAATACAACACCAGGATTAGTCCAAGGCCGATTAGCCATAATTTGATTTGAAGTTTGCAAAGATACAGAAGCAGATCCAAAAGTAGGGGGAATGGATGTAGAACTTACAACTGGAACAATACTACTTGTGATAATACTGATTGTTTGAGTAGAAGAAATGGAAGAATAAGAAGATGTAGATTGAGTAGGAGGATGTGAGGAAGTAACTGAAGGGAAATATGACATAACTTCACTTGTATCTAACTTAGATCTGGATACAGAAACTTTTTTGTGATGTGATTCTAATGGGAACTCGAAAGGAGGAATTCCAATTTTCTCGCTTTTGGATCGGGTTAATATACTGGTTTCTTTAAATAGGGAAGTAACACTTTCTTCAAAAGCTTCGGGATTAACAGGATTTTCAGTAGAAATAGATATTCCTTCTAATTTCTGAATTAAAGAATAAACTTCGAGAGACTTGGGAGTATATTCTGAAGCAGATGATTGTTGAGATATTTCAGGGGATGAGGGGAAAGTTTCTACAATTTCCGATTTCTGAGTTGGTGATTTAGAGTTTGATCGAGAAGATGTAAGATGTTTTTGGGGAGATCGACTCTTCTGAGGGCTTCTATTTTGAGGTTTAGATTTGTATGCCATTCATAGTCAGGCCCTTCTTCTAGCGCCAAAAATGTTGATGCCTCAGAAATTTGTGGCAACAACAAGGGGGATAACCACCCGGTCCGGACCTTAAAGCAGCTCCTTTTCCATTTGGGATAGTTGCTTCGATTGGAGATAATGTGACCAGTTTCCCAATTTTGGGTTTTATGTGATTGTTGAGTTTCCTTCAAATGATTTTTAAGGAGAATAACTAAAAAACTAAGACAAATTTATTCTAAGATGCAAAAATTTGAATTAAATCTGATCTAATCTAACCCGGGATAATGTTGATTTTATGCGATCTAAAATGATGTCTATTGAGTCTGTGATGATTTAGATCAATCACAGACTTAATAGAATTAATACTTTTGTAAGATAATCCTTTTAAAAAAATAGTTAATCAGAGGAAGATGTGAAACATATTGCATATATTTTGATGATCATATATAAAACAAATCAATTTCTATTATGATATCGTACAATAGTGCAACTGATACTTCAAACAGAAAAAATTGATTTCATACATAATTCATGAAAGCTTGATTTACCACTAATGTTAAAACAGATTTAGCATATATGATAATAGTACCATATGTGTGTTGTCCTGCTCATCTGACCAGTGATAATAGGCCACAATTAGTCTTCTATCAATAAGTCTTTCAGAGAATACAATAGTGCATCAACAGTGATCGACCAAGATGATATATAATTGAAAATACCATGTTCCATTATCTTATCAAGAAATCCAAAAACATATAGTAATGCATTCTTTGTAAATGTTCTTAATAAAAATCCTGGACCTTTCTCTAAATGCATGAGAAGGGTTTAAATACTATATTAACTACTTACAAAAATATATTGTACAAAATATCTTATGAGGAGGTTTCTAACAACCTTCCTCATTCCTAGTATCTAATTTCTAAATTGAAATTGTCAAAAAAAATTAACTCATGATCATGCTTGATGATCAGCTGATGCCAGCTCTGCTTTTCTGTTCACAAATATCAGACATTGGTTGGACTTGTGGAGGCTTCTCGAACTGTGTTTTCATCTGTGCAGTAAATATAGCATCAAGTAAAAGTGGCGGCATTTTTTGTATGGAATCTAGAGAACAATTCAATGTCATTATTTGACTATACGGCTTAACCAAGAATTTCCAGTATGCTTCCCAATTAGTCTTTTTCAAATGTGCAATTGTTTCTTCTCGTATTTGACTTGTATTTTTCCAAATTTTCTCCAATATTTTGAGATAAAGAATTGATTTAGGATCTCCTTTAATTAAACCAAATGTATGTAACATGTGGTTGATTGTTTTTACAATGCTCTTTGATATTCTTGATGCTCTAGCTATTGCCAATTCTGCCTGTTTTACCTGTTTATCCCCGTCAGTAAAGAGAATATATTTATAAGTTTCTTTGATATTTGGGAGATTTGATCTTCTTCCTTCCTCTGAATCTTGCCATTCAATATAGTCAGAAATTTTGGTATTGAGTTCATTAAACTCAATTCTCTAATCAATGACTGTATTATTCAATTGTTCACTAATTTCCAAATGTGGAACTGTGTCTGACATTTGTAAGACAAACTAGTCTTGTTGTTTTAAGAGTAGGGAATTTAATGCCAATGCTTCTTTAATGAATTCCTTTGCAGTAGGAATGTTCATACTTTATAAGATTTTCTCTCAAATCTTTAATCAGTGTGTTTTTGCTGGATAAGTCATTTTCATGACTTATATTAAGTACTTCCATATCTTGCTGTAATTTAAAGAGTTGCTTCTCAGCTTTTTTATTCAAACTGTTCCTATCTTCATCTAGTTGTTGTTGTAGTTGCATTATTTTATCATCCTTCTCTTGAACCAAAATGGATACTTTAGTTGTTTTTTCCATTGTTGCGGTAGTATATGCTCCAGGAAATTGTGATAACGAGTTAGGTTGTTGATTGGGTTTGACGGGGTGTCTTTCCATAAAACTTCCATGACCTCATTACCTGGGGGTGTTTCAATCCTTCTTATCTTTCTCTATTTCCCGACTACAGTTTTATGAAGAGGGCTATAGAATACATCCAATGGAGGGATATCAGTTACCTTTAGAATAATTTCAGTAGTAGGAAATGCAGGAATAACTTTTGCATCTTGGGAGCTTGTCCCAAGACTTTCGGTGGTCTCTTTTGCTGAAACTATCTAACCTTAGGGGGTCTGAAATCCTGTGTTTTTCTATGTGCATGATCCCTTGGGGGTATCCATTAATGTATTACTAACTGAAGTCCACAATTTATCTAGCTCACTTTCATTCTGTGGGTCTTATTCTTTTGTTCTAATCACCTTGCTTGGTTCATTCATATAACTAGTAATCAAGATATTTTGTGGAATACGCTTGAGTATTTGCTCTCTATACTCATGGAATATTGTAATTCCTCTGGGTTTAGATTCAATCTGACAAATTTTTGAACTTCTTCAAAAGTTTCAACGGATTTCAAAACGTCTTCAAATCTATCATCTGTGTGTATGACAGGTCTGATTTTGATTGACTGAGTAAATTTAGAAGTGATATTATCTGGGTCGAATTGCCTTGGTGGTAGAACATGGAGCTTCAAAAGCTAAATTTTATAGCATTATTTCGATGCATGATTGAAATTCATGAGGGATAATGAACCACACTAAAGTGGGAAACTTGGCCATAAAGATTTTTTATTATCTTTCAGAGTTTTAGTGAGTCCATTGCCGACAGTTTGGTAAGCCACTTCTCTTGCCATTAATTTATTTGAAACATACATAGGAATCACATGTGGAGGAGCGGAGCTTTCGAATACTATGATGTATGAAAATGATTCTTCAATGAAACATCTTCCTATCATTTGGAGATCTGTGATGGCTTCCTTAGTGAACTTGGGGCTAACTCTATCAAACATTAACTGATGTAATGGTAATACAACCCCATAACATAATCTGTGGAAGTGTGGTACAAAATGATGCTCCCATATTTGTTTATGACTTAAATGAATAGGGGTAGGGTCCTCGGGAGTCCATTTCCAACCCATAATTGGAAATCTAGTGGAGAAAAAAATGGCATCGAAAACATATGCGCTCATGAAAAATTGGGGGACGGTTTTGGAAGACATAACTCTTGCTTGGCGATATTGATTAATCACTTTGGCTAGGTTTTCGAAAAGAATGGTTTCCCAATTCATGATGTGATAATTAAAACAGGAGTCAATCAAAGGAACCCAATTAATAGAGAACTTGGTGTTATCGGGTAGACCATATAATATGCACAACATTGATGCTGCAAAATTGTAGGGATTTTCAAGTGAAGCAATAGGATACATATTTGATTTATCATGCTTAAACTTTTTATCCATTTTCCTCCATCCTTGAATCATTTTGAAAGGGTCTTCATTATTCTTTGCAATTTTTTCAACAAACTAGTTGTCATAGATGTCTTGTTGGTCGGGCAGTTTGTACATGACTTTCAAATCTTCAACTCTAAAAGAACCTAAGATTTCATTCTTAATGGTTCTAAATTGTCTATCTTTAATTTTTGAATTCTCAACCACCCATCTTATCATATCAGTATATGATAAAATCATGTCCCTAGCTGCTATTCTATGAAGGAAGGAGCATGTGGCATCTTTAAATTGTAAATCTGAGGGCTTTGCATCATCAGCAGTTGCCTTGACCTCTATTACTTCAGGTTTTTCATCTTCGAGGATAATATAGATGGCTTTCCACGTTGTATCATCTCCATCTGTAGTGAAAATAGTATCTGTGATTGTGGACGACATTTCTATACATTCAAATTCTACAGTAGTTTGATTGTCGTGTTTCTGCATTACCTTGCGTATGGACATATCTTGAGGAAAAATCCCTATTTAAGACAGAGTAACGATCAAATTATGTAAGATATAGTGAAATGACTGATTTTAAAAGAAGATATCCGAGAAGCAGATGTATCATTAATTAGCCGTAATAAAACAATAATTGTTCGCATTAGGATGATGAAACATGTTTAATTATTTCTGACATGATTTATTTTCACAGTAAAACCTTTATTAAACCCTGTCAGATCCGTCGCATCACGTATTCTTGAACTTGTTTTGTGAATCGAATTTATGCGATTTCGCGATATCACAAAATCGCAAAATCGCCTTTATCGGGGTATCGCAACATCAGAATATTGATAAGTCATGTCTTAAGTTTTGAATGTATATATGCGATGTGTGATTTATGATGTCTCTTTCGAAGTTCAAATCACAAATCGAAAATCGTGATTTTATGTTTTATGCTTAACTTTTAATGGGAAAAAGATTATGCGGGATACGATTTGTGATAGGGTGATCACAAAGATATGAAAATTGAATTTATTAATTTCTTTTTGTTTTTGTTTTATTTTCCAAAACAACAATGTTTTGGAGTTTTATTTTTTTATTCAAAATGAAAAATACATTTTAAGAAGGGTCCCTATTTATATTATTGAATTTAAACTATTTTGAAAATGAAAATGGGGGGTTTGTTGCATAGCACAACAGTTGCTTATAATTTTTATTGATTATTTTTATCTTATAAGGAAAATCATGTTAAATTGTGGTAGGATTCATTGGTGAACCATGGTTAGAAGAAGTACAAGAAGGAGTGGGGAAACTAGAGGGCGCAACATGCCACCACCACAACAACCAACTCCTGCCATCCCACCCAATGATGGGGAAAACATCACAACACAAGAACAAATACCAGTTGGAGAAGTGTTGAACTTAATGAGATCATTCCAGCACATGTCTGAGGCATTAAAAAACCATTTATAATGGGATCATGGAGGACGGTTCATACAAAATGAAGCACCCCAAAACATTACAAGAAATGATGTACGTCGAGATTTGGAAAATATATAATTTACAGAGTTTTGGGGGTCCACGGATGGTCAATCTGTAAAGGCATGGTTAGAAAACAAGGCAATGTGCTTTAGCCTCAGATATTACACCTCAAACATGAAGGCCAAGATGGGTATATTCCATCTAAAGGGAAACACACTACTTTCATGGAAGTCATTATTACCCCAATTGGGGATGGATATCTCAGAAGTAACTTCGGAATTATTTGAAGAAAAAAATTAGAGAACGCTACATATCAGAGGAGTTCCTTGAGAGACAACTAAATGAATTAAATACACTAAAGTAGGGGAGTCTCTCAGCACAAGAGTATGAGGCTCGTTTCATGGAATTACTCTGTTATGCCCCTCACTTAAACACATAAAGGCTCAAGATGAATAAATTTTTGTATGGAATAAATGTTAACATTCGGGCCAAGGTTAGGATATTATTGCCTCACACCTTGCACGAGGTAGTTCAGCTGGCAATCATTGCAGAGGAGGAGATCATGAACAATGGACCTAGTAAGTCGACAAGGCCCACAGGATCAGGAGTACTAAGTGGAAATAGTATAGAACGTAAAAATTTTCAAAGGGGTCTTATACTCAATCATCAAAAGTGGTAAACATGAAATAAAAGAACACCCTATAGGCATATAGCTTAGCAGCCGCACAAGGTACCACAAAAAAATTGTCAACAAAAACAAAACCGTCCTATGTGACAGCACAAAGTCACACCACCTTAGCATCGATCCCAACAGTATGGCTATTTCAAACAAAGTTCCAAGCCATATTTGGTTCAATCAGTAGTAGGAGCCAAGATCCTAAGAGGGGATGTTGGACTTGTGAAGGTCCTCACTACGAGAGGGATTTCCCTCAAAATAAAAGTAATACCAACTCATCTCAAAAAGAAGCTATAGTGGAGGATCTGGGGAAGGCTCATCGCATCCATGCAGTGGTGAACAATCGCCAAGTTGAAAACTAGTCCACTATGTTGAAAACATCAATTAATATTGATGGTATGAGTTTTTTAATTTTAATAGATCGAGGATCCATTGATTATTTTATTTATTTAAATGAATTATCAAGGATTAAACATAAACCAATTGCACAACGTGATTTTAGACATGTAGTAATAGCTTGTGGTATGAAAATAAATGTAGGAAGGATGGTAAATGATTGTGAGGTGGACTTGGGTGTATTTAAGACCAAGGTATCCTTGTACTCTATGATCTTAGGATTCTATGACGTAGTTATGGGAATGGATTGGTTAGAATGACATGAGGCACTCCTAGACTACAAATACAAGGTACTAAATTTCACAAATGATGATGGACAAAGAAAATCATTGAGGGGAAAGAACCAATGGGTGTCCCTGAGGTACATATCCTCCATGCAAATAATGGAATATAGATGAAAGGGGTTTCAAATGTTCACAGTAGTATATCTAAATGATAAGGGTGATTCTGAAAGCCTTGACAAACATCTAATTCTTGTTGAATTCAAGGATGTATTTCCCGAAGAACTACCTGGGCTAACCCCAAAAAGGGAAATTGATTTCACCATCAACCTTAAACCAGGCACTAAGCTTATCGCAAAGGCACCCTATCGTATGTCATCTCCAAATCTAAAGGAATTGCATATCCAATTAAAGGAATTATTGGACTTGGGGTTCACACGACACTCTTCATATCTTCGTGGGTAGCTACTGTGATTTTATTTAATAAGGATGGATCTTGGCGACTATGCATTGACTACCGCCAATTGAACAAAGTGACCATAAAAAATAAATACCCTTTACCAAGGATAGATGATTGGTTTGATTAAATGAGGGGGGCATCTGTGTTTTCAAAAATAGATCTAAGGTTAGGACATCATCAGTTGAGAATCAAGGAAGAAAATATCCCAAGACATCCATTAAGACAAGATTTGGGCATTATGAATTTGTAGTTTTACTCTTTGGACTAACAAATGCCCCAGGTGTTTTCTTGAATTTGATGAATGGAATATTTTGGGATTACTTAGACAATTTTGTACAATTCTTTATCAATGAAATTTTGATTTACTCAAAGACCCGATAAGAGCATGGCGAACACTTGAGGATAGTTCTACAATGTCTTAGAGAAAAACAATTGTACAGGAATTTGTCAAAGTGTTCCTTTTACCAAAAAAAGATTCATTATCTTGGGCACATTATCTCTGGGGATGGTATCGCAGTAGACCCGACAAAGATCAAGGCCATTATGGAATGGCCAACACCAACCAATTTTCATGAAATACGAAGTTTCATGGGCATGACAGGGTGTTATCGTAGATTTGTTGAACGGTTTTCAAAGGTAGCAAGCCCCATTACCGAACTCCAAGGAAAGAAAAAGAAATTCATTTGGATTGAAAAATGTGAAGAGGCATTCCAAAGGTTAAAAGTGTTATTAACGACAACACCAATTTTGAAAGTGCCAAATATGGAACAAGAAGTTTTGGTTTGCACCGATGCCTCTAAGAAAGGGTTGGGTCATGTATTAATGCAAGAAGGCATAGTAATAGCATATGCATCAAGAAAACTTAGAACCCACGAAGAGAATTACACAACCCATGATCTAGAAATGGCAACAATTCTTTATGCACTAAGTATTTGGAGAACTACCTTCTAGGAAGGAAGTTTTGACTTAGGACTGGCCATTGTGGGCTACAACACATATTTACTTAGGACCGCTTAAGTGCAAGGCAGAGACAATGGTCTGAGCTAATCAGTGAATATGATTTTGAGATTACTTACATAAAAGGAACGATAAATAGGGTGGTTGATGCTTTAAGTAGGAGGCCTGAGATATTTTCAGTGATTCCCTTAAAGAAAAATTTGAGGGAGAAGTTGCTTGACTTGCAATTTAAAGACACCTGGTACAAGGAGGTTAGCAAGAGTTTGAGGGAGGATGAAATGATGATCCCAAAATATGAATAATAATCCATTGATAGTGATGGGATATTACGATTTCGGGGAAGGATATATGTGCCATCGAATGAAGATATAAGCTAGTTGATCTTGAATGAAGCACATCGCGAAATATAGAAGGCACACCCTAGTGTTAAGATGATGAGTGCAGACCTAAAACCACTCTTCTTTTGGAAAGGAATAAAGAAGGAAATTGTAAAATTTGTCGCAAGATGCTTAGAGTGTCAATCAGTAAAATCTGAACACAGACATCCATTAGGGTTATTGCAACCCCATGAGATACCAAAATCTAAATGGGAAGTTATATAAATGGACTTCATTGTGGGACTATCAATTACCTAAAGAAGACATGATTCCATATTTGTAGTGGTGGAAACATTGACCAATAGCACCCATTTTATACCAGTTAAGACTACATATAAGGCACCAAAGATAGTGAGAGTTTTTATTGATGGGATTGTGAGATTACATGGAGTTCCTAGGAATATCATATCATATAGGGGAACAATGTTTACAGGAAGGTTTTGGACTAGTTTCCAAGAAGCCTTGGGAACCCAATTGAACTTCGACACTACATATCACCCTAAGACAGTGTTAGAAAAATTATTTATTACAGAGAAATGCAACACATAAAATGTGCAAAAACACAAACACATAAAACATATAAAACAAGAGAGACACAGATATACATGGTTCACCCAATTTGGGCTACGTCCACCCCGAACAACCAGTCCTTCCTTTATATTATCTAGCAATATGAATAGACACAACCTATAGCAGATTTGATGTAATATCCTCTACTCTCTCTTACAGTCCCTCTTTCTGTTTCTCGCTCATAATACACATACAATACACAACCACAATACAATACCCTCATACAAAACGAGGGGTTTCCTTATAGGGAAAAAAAACCCTACATTAAACATAACTTCTACCGTCAGATCATCTACCTAATGAACGGCCTAGATTGACTATGAAATTACAATATTTTACAAGGCAATTTTACATATTTTTTTAGCTTCTGGGGTCCTGCCCTGAAACCCCCGTCGGGGGACCACTGGCCCCTGGACCCCCCAGACCCCCGCAGGGGGTAAAGTCCCCCCCGCATGGAGGGGTGTACAGTCTTCCTGGGGTATACATCCAGTTGAAACAAAGGCCTCTGAATCAGGATGAAAATCAAGCTCCACACCCAATAGACAGATGGTCAGATAGAGAGGACTAATAAAATCCTCGAAGATGTGCTACGAATGTATGTGATGGACCAACAAAAGAGATGGGAGGAGTTTTTACACCTACTATATTTTTCTTACAATAACAGTTATCAAAGTTCCATCAAGATGGCGCCATTTGAGTTCTTATGCAGAATACCATGCATAACACCTCTTAGTTGGGACCGACTAGAGGAACAAGTATTAATAGGACCATAAGTGGTGCAAGAGATGGAATAACCCATTAATATGCTTAATGGGAAGCTAAAAGAAGCACAAGATTGATAAAAGAGTTATGTTGAAACTCATCGAATAGACGGAAGTTATAAAGTGGGAGATGGGGTGTTCCTGAGAGTAAGGCCCCAAAAGAGCTCTGTAAGATTTGGAAAGGGAGAAAATTTGTCTCCAGGATTTGTGGGACCTTTTGAAATCTTATAAATAAAAGGGTTGGTGGCATATAGGCTTTCCTTAACTCCATCCCAAGCACGTATGCATGATGTGTTCCATGTTTCTGTTTTGCGTCATTATATTTCAAATCATTCACATGTTATTGACTTAGGTCATTTGCAGGTTTCGGACGAGGGCACGGTGATGGCCTAACCAATTCGCATAGTGGACCAATTAAATTTGCAGCTTAGATGATGGTTATTGGACCACGTTAAGGTCAAGTGGGACAATTATATTCCTATTTCAGCCACTTGGGAGGACGTCGAGGAGATGCATCTTCGTTTTACTTATCTATTCTAAGGACTTCGAGACAAAGTGTATTATTAAGAGGGGGTGTATGTAGTTCCTACTCTAGTTGATTGACAACGATATGAATTTTAAAATTATTTAGCCCTAAGGCCCGCACTTTATTCTTTGAGGACCTTAGGTTGAGGATCCAGACACATGACTCTATTATTAGTGGATTTGATGGTTATGTATGTTCTTTATTGATACTATGACGATGATAGAATTAATGGTTATACATGTTCTCTATTGATATTACGATGATGATAGCATTAATGGTTCTATATGTTATTTATTTATATGATTATAGCATTAATGGTTGAGCATGTTATCTATTGATATTATGATGATGATAGCATTAAAGGATATGTATTCTCTCTATTGATATCATGATGATGATAAATTTGATGGATAGGTATGTTTTCTATTGATGTTATGGTAATGATAGATATGATGGATATGTATGTTTACCATTGATGTTATGATTATGATAACCATGATCGATGTGTCCCCTATGTTAGCTACTTACATTAGTTCTAGTTCACAATGAACAGTGATGTGAATGAATAGGTCATGTCGATGATGTTATTATGATAATGATTAACACTAATAAACTTTGTTACTGATGATTATTGAGTATGATAGGAAACCATCAAGGCACTCGCATACGATGAGTTGACGACATCTGGTTTGATGGAAATTAATATTTTGTCTTTAAAATTCTAAGTCCAGTTTGAAACTTGCTATATATATACTCTGATGACATGTCAGTGGTTGCAGGAACATGTTAGTTGCTTGGGTGAATGACTCACATATGGGTGATGGGCTTGTATAATTGGATGGAACAACATGGGAGGGGTGGGACAGTGTCTCTAATCTCAGCTGCTACCGCTCTTATCGTGACTTAGAATGGAAAAGTTGAAACACATTCACCTTGAAGATCACAATATCATGGGGCCAGGTCGCTCATGAGTATTTTTTGGGGTGCACATCAAGGCATTTTCCTTGATCCCCAACATCGTTAGTCTCACTATAGTGGACAACATAAGAGATGATAGTGGTCTTTGTCATTGCACCTATACTTTCCCCTCGTAGCCACTAGATTCTTGAAGGGCAAGTGGTGTGGCACCCTTGGAACTTCAAGAGAAGTTATTGAAGGGCACGACCGACTTTCCACCCTTGCCATCACAAATAAAATGTTAGGTGTGGCACCCTTGGAACTTCGAAGGGAAGTTATTGAAGGGTATGACCATCTTGACAGCCTCGACATCATTAAAAATAAACTAATAAATGTAATCAAGATATGAAAATCCTACTAATTCATATCAAGTGGTAAATGATGTTAGAACCAAGGAAATTAAATCAAGAATAAAACTTGGGGTAAGGGAAGAATAGGAAGAAATAAAATATTTTACCCTGGGAACTCTACCCCTTTCCATGTTGAAAAATATTAAATTAATTTGGAAAAATTAGGAAAGAATGACATAGAGTTAAGTATAAATATTAATAATAAAATAGTTAAAACCTCATTAAGAGAAGAGGGTGGTGAATTAAAATAAGATTAATAAATTAAAATTGGAGAAATTTAGAGAACCTCCATGTTGCAAGAGCCAACATAAGAATATCCATCTAAGAGGAAAATTGAGTTAAACTAGAAGGTAGTTAGGGGACCAAATCTAAGACTCATAAGTTAACTTTAGTAATAAACACAAATTAAGGAGTAGAAAAAGGGGGGATCAAGAGACATCTAGGAGAATAAATAGGAAGCCTTGTTGGGGTGAGGAAAATATTATTTTTAAATTAAAATTTAAGTAAATGATTTTGGAGAGTCATGGTGAGAGGATGACACATAGGTGGGTGAATAATCAAATTTTAGATAAATAAAAATAATTAACTATGCATGAAATTCCAATGTCACCTATGAAGCCTCCTATAAAATAAGGGGAAAGCCATGGGAATGGGAATTGTTTGCTTATCTTATTGTTGGATGGAGGATATTATATCATTGTGAGTGGTTATGAGATATAGTTGAATTTGGTGAGGTAGAGGACATTAGAGAAGGGACTCTTGAGCAAAGGAGGGCTCACCTCTATTAGCCAGTGAACTTTCTCCATTGTACAACATTACAGCTCGGGGGTCTCCGGGGAAGGAGATTATCCAAGGAGTAGGCTGGGAGGTCAATCGGGGGGTCACTACATTCGGTCCAAGCACGTCGACAACCACATTTGAAGGCGGATGACAACAACTGAGTGTAAGTAGCAACAAGTCAAGATTGAATCTCATCTCCTGGTGAACAATACATATGTTAGTTATGATGTTATTTTATATCATTTCATTGTGCCTATAGCTAATAGCATGTAAAATAGTTGATATGTCAAATGCGGTAAAATTTATGGATGTTTGATGTAAGTGCTTAATATATCTGAGTTTCCAATGTCATATGGTTATGGTTTTATTCCTAGTTTATTGTATTATTCTTAAAAAAAAAAAGAAAAAAAGAAAAAAGAAAAAAGAAGAAGTAGAGTATAGGGTTGGTCCCTACAAAGGCTTGGACTCATATACAACATGATGCTTCCACGAGTATGGTTGACATAATAACAAATCACAAACTTGAAGAGCATCAACATCACACAGTGCTTCATCTATGAAGGGCTTAATGTTGTAGCGAAGGCGGCACTACTAACTGACGCGGAAATCTCATCTTTAGTGAATTCACCCAATGGTGTACGACTATGGGTGTGGTGTGGCCGATAGGCCCAATCACTTCACGAACTCTACTGAAATGAGGTTATTTTTTCTCTTGTTTTTTATAATGAATTTCAGTGGAGAACCCTACACCCACATTTGTGAATGGAAGAGACACTCCCTCTCCTTTGGATCTTCGGGTTCAATATTCTAGACCTTGGTGGTGGCAACAGTGGCACTGGGATTTGTTTCAATAATTTGTGTTCCCCTTGTCATTCCCCTTGTCAGGTTTTGTCTCATAATCAGAACATGCATCAGACTCTAAAGCTTTCAGCTCGGCCACCAATTACTTCTTGGCGCGACACTCATTTGTGTTGTGAGTGAGGCTCTTGTGGAACTCACACCACTTTCTAGTGTAATTATTCTTTGTGGTGCCAATATTTTCTTGCGGCTTTGATGGGTTGTCCTAGGTCACTCCACCTTGCCTCTATCCTTTTTTCTACGGCTTGGGGACACTATTTCCTTACTTATGATTCATAAATCCAAAGTCGTGCTTCTTTTGTTTTTGTTTTTTCAATATTGGTATCATATTTGTATGTTTCACCAAGTGAGGAAATGTCCAAGAACTCTGTTTATTATTTAATGTATTTGTTCAGAAAACCACGGTACTTGAGCACCAGATGTCGCTCAAAATATTTGATACCCAACTTTGTGTGTAGAGTATGAAAAATATTTGTGAGCTCATGCACATCTTGGTCCCTTTGTTGTCAGAGAGTGGTCCATTGTATGTATTTTTCCTCATAGCTCCCCATAGGGTAATACTGTTCCTTAACAATGTCTCGGAAAGAGTTCCAAGATGGGGTGGTTGTGAATAGAGAGGGTTCCTTGGCCCTTTTCTCACATTAAGTTTCCCACCAATCCTTGGAATTGGGGGTAGCCTCTAGAAGTGCAAGAGTAATATTATCCCTGTCAGAGAAACATGGACCGAAAAATAACCTTCCAATAGATTCAATCATTTATCTACAAAAATATACATCTATTTGACCTTCGAATATATGGATATCAAATTTAAATTGTAGCTTGAAGGGGGAAACGCCTCCGAAGTGACTGTTGGATAAAGATGCATCATCAGTGGGCATCTTACAAAGGATCTGGGCAAATTTGTTCATCATCTCATTCCTTTGCCACTCGAGGGCTTCTCCGAGCAAAAGTTTGATAAGATCTCTTACTCCCTCGTCTTTCTTTTCTTCTGCCATGGGAGCATTACGGGAATTTTGAGGTCTAAAATGGGCCTCCTAAGAAAAATGTACAAACAAAATAAACTTTATAAGAACTAATAGGATTCAAGATGATGATTTAAACCATGGGGGGTTATTCACCATTTTTGGAGTAAAAAAGTAAAAATATTAAATAATTATAAAATAATAAAAAACTATTTCAACTCATATTTTAAACTTATCTGCCTAAGGTTTAACTCAAATTTTGAGTGGGAGTAATCATTGGATGAAAAATTTAATTCTTCATCCAAGGAGTACCCATGTTGGATACTTTTGATGGACTCTGCTACATAAAAAATTATAAATACATGAAAAAATGTGATTATAATCACGTTTTTCAAGTATTTCTCATTTTTTTTGTAGCAAGGTCCATTGAAAGTATGAAACATGGGTACTCCTTGGATGAGGAATCAAATTTTTCATCCAACGAGTGTTGTCGCTCGAAAATTGAGTAAACCCATAGGGAGACAAGTTGAAAATTTATTTTTTTATTTTTTCCTTCTAAAATTTGATGATGTAATATAATCTTATTTTATTATTTCCACTATTATTTTATAATTTCCTTTGGAGGCCCCCATTTTAGACCTCATAATTACCCTAATGGTTTTTGGTGTCGGTGGGTACGGTCTTGCAAAGGCTCAACTACTTCTAGTCCCAACTCCTTATACCTCGACTTCCTTGGGGACATGCATAGAAACACAAAGAAAGATTAGATCACTTTGATACCACTGATCCAAATTTATGAAGGAACAAAATGAAATACAAATAGGATTCATAGAAACACAGAGATAAAACGAAAAACATAACTTCAATTCATTGATAACAAAGTACTGAAAATTGTTTACATGAAAAATGGAAATAAACTAGCTCAAGCAATGGTAGCTTATCTCTGAGATGAAGCACCAAAAATTATGTGGCCCTCATTGGGTTAAATTGGCACATCAACTTCCCAGGATCGTACTTTGGCATACGATCTTCGTTTGACACGTACGATACCTTGCTAGAAAGATCTAACTGAGGACTACAACTTTTGACTACAAACCCTTATTGCTAGCTATGGGTTTTCCCATTTTCCAAAAAAAAACACACATTTTTTAGGGCCTGAAAATGGCTCCAAAAGTTCAGGATCTGAAAAAAATGTCAAAAATAGTAAATTATGCTACAATTAAGGAAAATAAAAGAAACGATGGTGGGGGAACAAGTGAAATAGGCGGGTAGCCACCAATATATACCTAGATCAATATGAATATTAATATATTTATATTTGACAATGGAGGAGAATACACCTCAAAGGAACATGTGGTTTTATGTAAGAAATATGAGATTAATAATAAGTTGATTGTCCCTTACAATCCACAACAAAGTGCTATGGAAGAATGTTAGAACAGACTCGTTGAAGAATTTGGCAAGGCCATGATGCATGTTCAAAATTTTCCAATGTTCTTATGGGCGGAAGCATCATTGACAGTCATATACATCCAAAATAGAAGTCGTCATCAAATTTTAGAAGATATGACTCCTGAAGAAGAATTATCTAGAAGAAAGCCAAAGGTCGGACATATGAGAATCTTTGGTTGTCCTGTCTACATCCATGTTCCAAAGGATAAGAGGAACAATCTTGAACCTTCATAAAAAAAAGGCATATGTTTTGTTTATAGTGAACTATCAAAATCCTATAGAATCTACATTCTAGAGCAACAACTTATTGAGGTCAGTCGGGATGTCACTTTTGATGAGAAAGTGGCATATTGGAAGTCCAAGGAAGTTTCCATGGACTCTCTTGATGAGGTAAATCATGAGGATGATAATTCAAGTTCTATAGAATGCCCTACAAATACAAAAGGGCTTCATGAACTAGTGGAATCGATTGTTGTTCAAGAGATTAGAAAAAGCCCAACATGGCTTATATCTACACTAGAAGAAGAAGAAAGAAATGCAAATTTTGATGGCACATCCAGAGAAATTAAGAAGCCTAAGAGGTTTTCCAAGTACGAAACTCTCATGACTAACCTTATTGATGTAGATCCTTCCACTTATGAATAAAAAACTAGCTACTAATTTTGGAAGGAGGCCATGAATACAGAATATCAATCTATCATGAAGAATGATGTCTAGGAAATTGTGCCAGGTCCTTAAAGAAGTCAATAGTGAATTCCAAGTGGATATACAAGATCAAGCATGTTGAATATGGAAGTATTGACAAGTACATGTTGGAAATACTAAGAGGGGGGGTGAGTCAGTATTTCTTAGAAATTAGTACTTTTCAATACTTTCATAGCATTAGTTACTCTTTATTTATTATCAATGTTCTTCTTCAACAATTATAAAAAATAATCAACAGTAAACAACACCATACAAAAATGCATAAAGATAAAATAGTAGACACATAGTTTTTAGGTGGAAAACCCCCTCCAGGTCAAAATCACTGAACGCTTCTCTAGTAATTTCCTTCTTCTCTCTTTAAAAGAAATATTACTAGGGAATTACTAGAGAAGCGACCCCCTAATTCACAGGCCACAACCTCTAGGATACTACTAAACCCTAATATCCTGCTGCAACCATAAGGATGCCACAATGCCTTGTAGATCAAGCCACAACCTGATGAGTGCCCCAACACTCTATTTACCGGCTTCTGTCAGAAAGGATGCTTCGCTGCCCTGTCAATTTATCAACCACAAATGAATGGATGCCACAACACCCTATGCAAGACACAAATTTTCCTAAAACCACACTGCCATATTGAAGTGTTCTCGGCCACAAATTGAAGGTGAATCTGATCACTTAGAAGAGTCGATAGATCATGTTTCATAATTTTCACACTATACCCCTTGTTCTCTGAATCAATGTAGAATAGTTGCAAGGAAGATGTAGAATAAATATCAAATCCTGGTAGTCACTGATCATTGTTCCCACAAACGGATCACTACACAAAGTTTCACATCAAGCTATCACTGTGTCACTATCACTACACATTGTATATCACTATCACTGCAAATCACTCTATAACTACTGTATACCACAAAATGTCACTTCACAAATGAATAGTCATCAAAACATTTCCATGACACTGCCCATGAATGAATAGTCATCAACGTTGTATCATTGTCATCATCGCACCAGGTTGCACACAATGCAACAACTATCTGGCACTACTATCAAATCATGGCATAACCCAAGATGTCTCAGGTCATCCTGATGCCCTGCAATCAATTCTCTTAATTTTTTTCCCCAGAGAGCTACCAACATATATGTAAGCACGTTGTTTGACTAGTTAAACCCTGCAATCCATCCTACTCCAATAGGTTGTATAACTGGAGGATATCCCTTCACTAATTTCTACCCTATAAGGTCACAGTCAAGTTATCCTAGGTTATCATAGACATTGTCAACTCAAGGTTCTATTATTCAAAGTCAATATATCAATTTCAAGTCTAGTCAAAGTCAAAAGGTCAACGTGTGTGGTATGACTATTTGATCTTCTCATACTAAGTCAAACATAGGGAAAATGAAATTATACATGTAATGACTTAGTGTGTTAAAGTCATTCTTAGGATGTCAAATTCAAGGTGAGTATTGTCTTCATCCATCAAGTTAAGTTAACATAAAGTCACAACTGTCAATTATTGTAAAGTATGTTAATGTCAACCATATGTTAAGTTCAAAGTAAATACATCATATCAATGTCAATCCATATTATGATATTTTATATAATTTTCAATTCAAGAATTGCAGTCACCAAGGGTCTTTCCTTATCAACGAAATAGTTCTATATAGCAGATTTCATATACCCCACCAATAATGATTCAATAGAATTCTATATGATTGTCATATAATTTCATAAGCCAAATCACCTCTATCAAGTTTATTGTAAAAATGAAAATCAAGGTGTCAACATACTTGTTATGTCTAGGTCTGAGTGTCAGGTTAAGATCAAATTGTCACTTTTATGCTAAGTGACATCAGTGCACATAATATTGAGTCATAGGTCTTTGACATGTCATAGTTTATAATGTCAACACACTGTCATAGTCCAACTACTCTAGTATTTAGATCATTGTAAGACACAATCAAGATTAATGTCACTACCTCACTGTCACAAGGATACAAAGGTCCGAAAATCTTTAGATCACACTCAATTTATTTTCTATACTTCAATCACCATAGCAATAAATCATATACTGCTTCACTAATTTCATATAGGTGACTGGTTAGGGCGCCAAATGTATTTGTAACATCCCTCAAACAGTCACTGAATCAAACCTTAAATTCTGTGGCATACCCTTGAAATAAACTAGACCCAACGCCTAGCAAGAATGGAGAAATAACACACCTTTTTTTTGCCTTATAGGAGCTCGTTATTGAATCTGTTGTATCTATGTAATTTTGTATCTCCAAGGTCTGCAATTTTTTCCTGCGGTATCCTTCTGAGTCCTCTTTCCAACCCCACACATCTGATCAATATTGTATTCTTCAAGAAAGAGTTATTCCCAATCTCCCACGATGGCATGATTATATACTGATTCAGTAGAGCTAACTTGTATGAAGTTCCACGTGTCACTGTATCGACCTTTGGCCCTGAAAACGATACCCAACAAACTACAGTCTGTCCTCTTTTTGTCACGTTTTACAAAATTTGAATACAATGCTTAAAGACAAAGTTATGACGATTTTCCCAAGGTCACCTGTTTGACATGGCATTTGGGAGCCTGCAAAAAAACCTAACTTCCTCAGTCCATATCTCCGAAAATATAGCGAAACAAGATCTGAAATTTGGTCACAAGGTTCGTCATTTATTCGGCTCAAATGGGTTTTGTTTTCCGCTTATGAATCTCCATAGAAACAAAATTATAGCGAAAATTCCAGATGTCTTATTTTGGAGGATATATGAGCTTTATTTTTATAGATTTGAGAGGGGCTTCTATAGTGAATATGAAGGAGAGATATAGGATTTAAATGCATTATTAATTATTAATTGTATTTGATAAATATTGGGTATTTTGTTTTCTTATGCCCTAAGGAAGATGCTCTGCTTAAATAGATTAGGCTTTTTAACGAGATGTAGGAGTTATATGGGTGCATAGTGGCTTGAATCCCTTCATTAGGATATTATTTCCACAAAGTATGGCAAGAAGCACTTAATCGTAATTTTGGGTGCCTACAACTAATGGAAATGTGCCAATTCACCTTCTTTGAGGTTTTATCCCACCAAGTGAGGTTTTTACCTTCAAACTCACTTATATCTCTAACCAGGAGGAACCACGTGGTGTACCACATACCATCGTAAATATCTCTTTGAGGAGAATCCAATGACATGGATATAAAATACAAACTAAATGATTTAACCCTTCAAAAACAATCGAAAAATTCAGGGTACATCCTCAGTCTAGAGAAATCGAACCCTAGGACGAGTTTTTAACCATCCAACAATGTTTGACAATTACTGAGAAGCATTCACTATCCATTCTACATAAATGACTGGTGTTTTTGGTCAAATTTAAACTGGGTCAACTCCATGGGTTTACATCATTAAAAACACCATCCAAAAATCTCGCCCTTTTTCATTGATGGCAACACATGTACTCCTCCTGCGGGTAAAACTCTCCTTAAATTCATGCTTTACCTCATTCTAGATATTTTAATCTCTTTGTCAGGTTTTCTCTCCCCCTTTGACATCAATGCCAAAGGGTTACTCCCCCTGAGAATTTTCTTGCTTCATGTGGACTTGTTATTTGCTTTTGCACCCCCTGACGAGAAGCCTTCTTGTAATAATTTGTCAATGGTGATCCTTGTGGACCTGTAACCTGCATGTGCTCTCCTTGACAAGAAACCTTACTCTGGCATTCTATGAAGACATGTAAGCCTTTAATTGTTCTTCTCTCCCTAAAATTTTTATGGATTTGACACATTTGTCCTGAAGCTACCATTTTTTCCATGTTGTTTGTCTATCAATGGTAGACCTATGCCACATATTGTTGTATAAACTCCCCCTATTCAAAATTCAAAGATTCGATGAGTCGGATTGTTCAAAATAGTGTATTGTTTAACTAACCATATTTACTTGAGTCATTATATGAAGAAACTACTAATTTATCATTACTACTGAGAAATTCTTGTCTTTTTTCACTTTTTGTTGATAATTTACCTGTTCTTCCTATATATGTACCCGCCTCTTCTTCCAAAATTTCTTATTCTTGTCATCAATATTCATGATTGATTCCATTTTTTTCCTGCATTGATGACCTATTTTTTCATGATTATGACATTTGTAACATTCCTTATCAGGATTGTACCTGCATTCTTGAGCTATGTGTCCATAGTTATGGCACTTGAAGCACTCAATTTTTTCCATAGGTGATTCCATATGATATCTGCAACGGTGAGATTTATGGCAATAGTTATGGAATTTGAAACATTAAATGTTTGGCCCATATGACATATATTCTCTGCTGACAAAATCATCATGGAACATGTCTCGTGATGTTGCAAACTTGCTTCTAGGATTTTGCGGATAATGATTGTACTTGTCAAAAACTTCACTGTCCCTAGCCATATGTCCATAATTAGCACATAAAAATAAATAAAAATAAAAAAAATGTGTGTAACTGAATGATTCATTCAAATGTGATGGTCATTTATAGTTATACTTGTCAACAACTTTACAATCCCTAGCCATACATCCATATTTACCACATGAAAAAAAAATAACCATTAAATAAACAAACATACCTGGAATATTTATCATTCTTCTTTGGAGGCGGTGCTATAGTATGTTCTTGTCCTTTGGTCCCGACTTCTTTCGTCTTGGTTTTTGGAATTGCAAAATTATTCTTTGGTTTTTAATTCTCATCAAATTCCTTCTTAGGATCATCCTGCGAATATGTGGAGCATGTACCTTCATCAACTGGAGCTTTACCAACGTTAATTGCCTTCATTTTTTCTTCTTCATCTATCTTATCTTGTAAGTGTTATTTTTTTGATCCCTTGAGTTTGTTGATCTCATCAAGTGTTGCATAAATTTATTCTTTCTTTTGAGCAAGATATTCTTGAGACCATCTTTTTAAGGTTTCCTTTTTTTTTTTTGCCTCCTCAACCTATAGCTTGAGAAGAGTGATCTTCTCTACTTCTCTGTTGAGAACCTATATTTGTTTCTTATGCTTATCGATCTCAATCCTAATATTTCTTAGTTCAGCTGAAGAGGTTTCCAATTCCTTTTTCTTTTGGTCAACTGCAGATATGTATCTTTATCATATTCATTTCTTTCAATTTCTACTTCCTACATCTGTTGTTTGATCTTGCTAATCTCTACAAAGGTTGTGTCAAGTTCTTGTTGATTTTTTTTTTTACTTTTCTCTTAAAGTATTGTGTCTTTGTATTATTTAATTCTTCCAATTGAGCTCTAAGATTTCTACTCATATTCTTAGAATCTTCATTTTCCTTGATGAGTTCTTTTGTTGCCTTCAATTCTGCTTCCAAATGTATTGTCCTTTCCTTTTGACTTTTGAGTTCCTTTATCACTTTGATCACTTCATTTTGAAACTCTATCTGAGTCCTTTCTTCAATTTCTTCATCATGATCAGAATAATTTGAATGCTCAATAACATCTCGACCTGATTTCTTTGTTGAATAGAGATTATGAATCTTTTCCCAAAGATATTTAACTGTTGAACATTGACCAACTTTTGTTTTCACAAAATTTGGCAAAACATTCAAAATTATATTCATGGCCTTTGAATTGTACCTTTTAGCTTCATCGGTCATTGTGTCCCCAAAAATAAATGATTTCCATACTTCACGTGCCTGCAGATGTACTTCCATATTATATTCCCACATCCAGTATTTATCTACATCAAAATCAAGGATTCGTACACAATACTCGCTTTCTTCATATTTTGTTACACTTGTAACTTCCTTTGAAATCCTTACAACTCGCTTCTCTAGATTTCCCATCTCTATAATCTTAAAAATACCTTCCAACGATTAATTTTTTAATGAAGGAACCAAGCTTTGATACCAATTGTTGGAAATACTAAGAGGGGGGTTGAATTAGTTTTTCTTGGAAATTAACACATTTTAATCATTTTCAGAGCATTAGTTATTCTTTGGTTATTATCAATGTTATTCTTCAACAATTATAAACAATAATCAACAAAAAAAAACACCATACAACAATTCATAAAGATAAAACAATAGACACAAGGATTTTTAGGTGGAAAACCCCCTCCGCCTCAAAACCACCGAACGCTTCTCTAGTAATTGTCTTCTTCTCTATTTAAAAGAAATATTAGTTATATCAATATTAAAGCTGCAACTGAGGGATGTGTGAACACCCTAATTCATAGTTCACAACCTATAGGACACTAATAAACCCTAATATCATGTTGCAACCAAAAGGATGTCACAACGCCTTGTAGATTTGGCCACAACCTGATGAGTGCCCCAACACTTTGTTTACCAGCTAATTTCTGAAAGGATGCTTCGTTGCACTGTCAGTTTATCAGCCACAATTAAATGGATGCCACAACACCCTATGCAAGCCACAACTTTCCATAACACCACCCTGCTGCCTTGAAGTGTTCTCAGGCCACAACTTGAAGGTGACTCTGATCACCTAGAAGAGTTGGTAGATCACATTTCACAATTTTCACACTGGACCTCCCGTACTCTTAATCAATGTAAAACAGCTGTAAGGAATATCTAGAATAAATATTGAATCTTAGTAGCCACTAATCATTGTTCCCACAAACTGACCACTTCACATCATGTTATCACTGTATCACTGTCATTGCACATTGTATATCATTGTCACTACAAATCATTGTATAATTGTCGACTACCACAAAATGTCACTTCACAAATTAATAGTCATCAAAACATTGTCATCACACTTCTCATGAATGAATATTCATTAATTTTGTATCATTGTCATCATCGTATCAGGCTGCACACAATGCAACAACTATCTAGCACTGCTATCAAATGATGGCATAACCCAAGGTGTCTCGGGTCATCTCGATGCCCTGAAATCAATGCTCTCAAACTTTGTCCCTAGAGAGCTACCAGCATAGATGTAAGCACATTGTTTGACTGGTCAAATCCTGCAATCCATCCTTATCCAATAGTTTGTATAATTGCTACCCTATAATGTCACACTTAAGTTATCCTAGGTTATCATAGACATTGTCAACTCAAGGTTCTACTATTCAAAGTCAATATATCAATGTCAAGTCTAGTCAAAGTAAAAAGGTCAATGTGTGTGGTATGACTATTTTATCTTCTCATACTAAGTCAAACTTATGGAAAAATTGTCATTATACATGTAATGACTTAGTGTGTCAAAGTCATTCTTAGGATGTTAAAGTCAAGGTGAGTATTGTCTTCATCCATCAAGTTAAGTTAACATAAATTCACGTGTCAATTATTGTCAAGTATGTCAAGGTCAACCATATGTTAAGTTAAAATTAAATACACCATAATAATGTGAATCCATATTATGATATTTTATATTATTGTCAAGTCAATAATTGTAGTCAATAAGGGTATTTCCTTATCAAAGAAATAGTTCTATATAGCAGATGTCATATAGCCCACCAATACTAATTCAATAACATTCTATACCATTGTCATACAATGTCATAAGCCAAATCACCATTTTCAAGTTCATTCTAAAAGTCAAATCAAGGTGTCAACATACTTGTTATGTCTAGGTCTAACTGTTAGGTTAAGATCAAATTTCCCCTATTATGCTAAATGACATCACTGCACAAAATATTGAGTCATAGGTCTTTGACATGTCATAGGTTATCGTGTCAACAAATTGTCATAGTCCAACTAATCTAGTATTTAGATCGATGTAAGACACAATCAATATTAATTTCAGTACCTCACTATCACAAGGATATCCAAGTTCGAAAATCTTTAGATCACACTCAATGTATTTTCTATACTTCAATCATCATAGCACTAAATCATACATTGCTTCACTACTGTCATTAAGTGACTGGTTAGGGCACCAAATTTTATTGTAACATCCCTCAAACATTCACTAAATCAACCCTTAAAATCTCTCGCATACCCTTGAAATAAACTAGACCCAACACCTAACAAGAATGGAGAAATATCATACATTTTTGTTGCCTTATAGGAGCTCAATATTGAATCTGTTGTATCTATGTAATTTTGGATCTCCAAGGTCTGAAATTTCATTCTAACCCTTCTTTCCAACCCCACAGGTCTGATCAAAATTGGATTCTTCAAGGAAGATTTATGCCCAATCTCCCACAATGACTTGATTATAGACTAGTTTTGTAGACCGAACTTGTATGAAGTGACACGTGTCATTGTATCAACCTTTGGCCTTGAAAACGATACCCAAAAAACTACAGTTCATCCTCTTTTGGTCACATTTTACAAAATTTGAATCCAATGCTCACTGAGAAAGTTATGACGATTTTCCCAGGGTCACATGTTTGACATGGAACTTGGGAGCCTGCAAAAACTCTAACTTCCTCAAATCATATCTCCAAAATTATAGTGAATCTAGATCTGAAATTAGGTCATGAGGTTCATAGGGATTTCGACTGAAATGAGTTTTTTTCCATCTTATGAAGATTCGTAGAAACAAAGTTATAGTGAAAATTCCACGATATCTTGTTTTGGAGGATATACGAGCTTCATTTTTATAGAGTTGAGAGGGACTTATATAATAAATGTTGAAGGAGACATTTAGGATTTTAACACATTATTAATTGTTAATTCTAATTGATAAATATTGTGTATTTTTTTTCTTATTCCCTAAGGAATATGCACTACCTAAATAGATTTCAATTTTTAACGAGATGTAGAAGTTATATGGGTGCATAGTGGCTTGAAGCCCTCCATTAGGATAATATATCTGCAAAGTATGGAAAGAAACCCTTAATCTTAATTTTAGATGCCTACAAATAATGGAAATGTGCCAACTCACCTTCTTTTGGGGTTTTATCCCACCAACTGGGGTTTTTACCTTCGAACTCACTTATCTCTCTAACCATGAGGAACCACATGGCGTACCACATAACACCATAAAGATATATTCAAGGATAATCCAATGACATGGATATCCAAGCCAAAATCAATGATTTAACCCTTCAAAAATTCTCAAAAAATTTGTGGTACATCCTCATTCGAGAGAATTCAAACCCTAGGACTTGGGTTTTCAACCATCCAACAATGTAGTTGCTATCTAGATGTAATCTGACAATAACTAAGAAGCATTCATTATCCATTCGACATCAATGACTCATGCTTTTTGTCAAAGTCAAATCCAATCAACTCCATGGGTTGACATCAATGGCAACACCATCCAATAGTACGACGAGTGGTTTGTGGCCAGAGGGTTCTCCTAGAAAGAGGGATAATATTATGATGAGACCTTTTCTCTAGTTTCCAAGTACACCTCCATTATATCCATCATTTCTTTTGCTACTTTGTTGGTATGGAACTTACATCAGATGGATGTGAAGACTACTTTCCTCAATGGTTTGATTGAGCAATAGAAGTACATAGAACAACCTCAATGTTTTTTAGTGCATGGGAAGGAATATCATGTATGCAGTTTAAAGAAGGCCTTGTATGGACTGGAGCAAGCTCCAAAATTTTGGTATGATCGTATTCACAGTTATTTGACAAGGCCAGGATTTACCAAGAGTGATGTTGATAAAAACCTTTATTTTAAGGTTGTAAAGAATGCACCTATGATCACATTAATTTATGTTGATGACTTGTTTCTAACAAGTATTGAGTCTCTTATTATTCAACATAAGAAGTAGTTAGATTCTGAATTTGACATGAAAGATATTGGGTTGATGCTTTATTACTTGGGACTAGAAGTGTGGCAGAAACCTGAAGAAGTATTCCTTGGTCAAGGAAGTATGTTATTGATATCCTTCAAAAATTTGGTATGAAGGATTGCAAATCCATGGCTACTCCCATGGCGAATAACTTGTAAAAGTTGAGAGGCTCTAAATATAGTTTGGTAGATCCATCGATGTACCAATGATTGGTTGGCTCATTGATGTATTTAGTTAAAACGAGGCCATAAATTTTCTTTGTTGTGAAAACCTTGAATCAGTTCTAGGTTGAAATGATGCATGAGCATTGGATTGCAACAAAGCACATTCTGATATATCTACATGGTACAGTGAACTATGGTCTGTTCTGTTGCAAATAAGGATGTACAACTTAAAGGATACACATATGTTGATTTGGCAGGAAGTGTTAATGATAGGAAGAGCCCTTCAAGGGTATGCTTCAACTTGGGTTTCACTATGATATCTTGGATGAGTAGGAAGCAAATATATGTCACACTCAGCTCTGTAGAAGCAGAGTATATTGCAATTAATGAAGCATGTGCATAAGCAGCATGGCTTTGGAAATTGTTTGCAAGACTTTTCGACAAAGAGTTGGAACCGATGGTGATATACTGTGATAATCAAAGTTGTGTGAAGCTTTTAGAGAATCTAGTGTTCCGTGAAAATTCAAAGCATATTGTGATCAAGTACCACTACATTTGTGAGACAGTGCAGAGGAGAGCAGTAAGGCTTGAGTACATCTCCATTGATGAGCATACAACTGAGATTTTGACGAAGTTGTTGCCCAGGAAGAAGTCCATGTATTTCAGAGACAAGCTAGGGCTTGTGAAGATTACCTTACGTTGTGGTCAAAATCCCCTCACCCCATAATTTTTCCACACGAAATATTGGGACCCTTCATTAGTTCTTGGAAAAAATCCCTTATTTTTTCATTTTGGTGACTTGTGATTTCTCTAGTCTTTAGTGGTTATCTTCAAAACTTTTGGGAGATTTGGTCACGACCATTATGATTCTCACTTGGCTTGTGCTCCTTTAACCTCTCTTTACTTGACAGATACGAGTTGCAACAAAGTGATGTAGCGCCTTCAGTTACCACAGCACCTCGCTTTCTATTATAGGCTTCACATGTTGTTTATCTCCTCACTGAACTTGCACATATCTACATAAAAAAATTATCACTTTTATTTTATTGGTAAGCAAATATTACAATAACCTTGTAAGTAATATATAAAATAAGTTTAACAAATATTATAAATAAAAATTATCATAATAATATTGTAAATATGCTACGATATACATATATAATACAAAAAAAAAAATAATGACAAACTTATATAAAACAAAATAATTGTGAAAACTTTCGCATTACATTTATGGTAAACAAAAAGATACACATGAAAATATGGAGTCATATTTCACTACCATGCTAACCCAAAGAGAGTTGTAATATATTAAAAGATACATTGTAATGTTTTGTAATACTATAGTGTAAAATTAACACAACACACTGCAATATAAAACAAAAGTATCTTAAATATATTTCATTATAATAAAAGAAATATATAAAATAATATATTGTAAATATTGTATTAAAATATTAATTAACCGCTAACCTCAAAAGCCATTCCATACAATCAATGTGTGATAAATATTTATATATATCAAACGATTAATATATGGGGTTCACTTATCGTGCTAATGGACCCACCACACGGATGTCAACAAACCAACACAACACAAAGCCAACAAAAATACATAGAGATCATCGACGTAACGTTGAACAAGGCAGAATGATAAAGTTACTTAATGCGCTAAACCTGGGTTTTCTTAAAATCCGAATGTCATCATAGAACACGTGTCATGTCATCTAAGAGATATAGAGCTACACGTCTCATGTCTGATTTTTTTTAATATAGAGTTAGCTTTAACATATTAATTATTAATTGGCATTTTAACTAAAAACATTAATTTTCCTAGATAACAGTAATACATAGTCTAGAACATTAGTTTAATAATTAAAATAGATAAATGTATTAATATATTAGTATTAGAATAAGTTCAGTTAAACTCCGCATCTATAATAGGTGATTAGTTATTGTTTTTTTGAAAACTAGCATATAAAATTTTAGTGTTAGTGTAATTTAGCAATATTTGTAGTATTATAGGGTAATATTAAAATAGCATAAGTAATAATAATATAATATAGCATTTATATTGGATCAAATTTATGGTTAGATATATATAACTTAGTTTAATTTTAATTATATTATATATATAATGATGATGGTTAAAGTTTACCAAGATTAAACTTTGGTTTATTGGACTTAAATAAACGATTTATTTAGTTTGTTTTAAAATTGTACTCCTATGTTCAAAGAGCTTGGAGAGAAGCATTTCGAGCTCACTAGAATTTTGACATGTTAAAAGGCTAGGAAGGTCGGTATTGCAACAAATATTATGAAACTGAGATGAGGAAGTGATTTTCATCCTCAATGTTCATATTCTCACAGAGATGGCAGATCCTTTCCACCCATGGTGTTTTAGGAACTGCCCAACGACCTGTTTCACTATGGAGCTCATGAGAGTTCGTTCTCATCTTGGTATATTAATTTTTTTCTTCGAGCTAGTTAAAATAGAGAGATACTTTTGATCTTCTAGAGTAGGGTTGATGACCTCCTTATAATATCTTAATTTTCGTTTAGCCTCTAAATCTTTCTCACACCACATTTTCTCTTTAAACTTAGAAGTAACAATATTTTTAATGTTATTAATATTTTGCAATGCAACATTTTCGTCGATCTCCCAATGGTTTAACCAGGCCCTGGTATCTTTATACCAACCTTGTTTGAGCCTTAGTTGGTTTTGGTTGGAATTTAAAGCTAGCTTAGGAAGCCTATGGTCTCCCATGCCACTTGTATAAGTAGGGTGTATTGCTTTTAATTTTGAGGTTATACGTTATAAAACGCTTCTGGATTTGTTGAATCTTTCTCCTGGATTATTTAGAGATGTTGCAACCCCAAACCTCACATCCATACAAGATAACAGGAGTGACTAAAGTTTTAAAGAGGAGCTTATTTTTATCCCACATCACAAGGTTTGCTACTTTACAATTATTTTCAAGACCAAAATAAGCTTTCCGCCCTCCATTAATCCTTTTCTCAATGATATATTTCTAGTTGATCTTGTGATAAATATAAATTCCTAGGTACTTGTAAGAAGACACTTCCTCCAAGTTGCTATTGTCATACACAAAATTAGCGTAAGTGTCTTTCTAGGATTTGATAATCATAACTTTTGTTTTGTCAGTGTTAACAGTCATACTCATGGTAGAGCAGAAATCCTTAAGACGTTTTAGTTTCTTATCAAGATCAGATGGGCACCTTGCCCGAAGAATAATATCGTCAGCAAAGAGAAGAAGGATGATGACTATTCCAGCTAAGATCGTGCCTGCACAACCTGCTTCCTCTAAACAACCTTCTAGCTTGTCGATGTAAATGCCAAATAGGGTAGGGGAGAGGGGGCAACCTTGTTTAACTCTGATATTACACTTAATATATTTCGACCACCCCTCATTGCTCTTAAACTTGGCAATTACATTCTTGTATAACCTTATAGCGAAATCTCTCAACTCGAAAGGAACCTTTAGCTCTTCTAATATATTCCATAGGTTATTTCTAAGAACTGTATCATAAGTCTTTCTAAAGTCTACAAAGCAACAAAAGAGATTGGATTTATCATTACGACATTCCTCCACAATGATCCTAAGCATAACGAGGTGGTGCGTTGTTGAGTGTTGCCTTCTAAAACCCGCTTGGCCTTTAGCCCGCTTACCTTCACTTTCAAGCCATATGCTCATCTTCTTTTCCAAAATAATACCATATAACTTGGCTAAGAGAGGGCTAATCATAATTGTCCGATAATTAGAGGGGTTTTTTGTATCCCCACTTTTAAAAATAGGAATAATGATGCTCTGAGTCCATGGTTTAGGGAACCTTGCTTGACATGTTGATTGAAAAGCTTGTGGATGTGAGGGATGAGGAAAAAACCTCCAATTTTTAAGATTTCTACCTGGTAACCTCCAATGTCCTTAGCATTTCCATTTTCCAGGTGCTTAACCCCAAAATCTATGTCTTCTAATGAGAAAACTTATTCCGTTGTGAGAAGGATTTCAAAGTTATCTATGACATTTGGAGATTCATAAAGCTTTTTAAGATGTGAATTCCAGTCATGTAAAGAAATTCCATTATTTTCTTTAGTCTTTCTATTTAGAATCTGCCTCCATAATTTCTTAGGAGCCACCTTAGAGAGGTGTAAGAGATTTTCTTGTCTTTTATGAATATATTGCATTTTTTTCCTTTTAGTTAGGGCTTTGTATATTTTTATCTTGTCAATTTTAAAAGACTCATCAACAACTTCTTTAATTTCTCTCCTCGCACTTTTACAGTCTTTATCATACCAAGGGTTGGTTTTGTTATTTCTTTTATTACTTGAAACTTCAATTGAGAACTTGTTATGTTAGGCCCCTATATTACTAGTGTAATCCCTTATTGTTGTTAGGGTAGCCCCCTTATTGTTATTGTTGTACCCTTGTAACCCCCATATTGTTATTATTATGTCCTTACATTGTATTTTTAGGTCAGCTAGGATTATATTGTGACCTCATGGACTCCTATATATAGAAGGAGGTTTTGTCATTTGTATCATCCAATAATTGTTCATTTATGTAATGTAAAGGAGGTTTCCCCCTCGAAGTGACTTATTTATAAGGTGTTGATCTCTCTTTTCTTCTATTTTTGGAGCTGGTTTCATAACATTTGGTGTCAAAGCTTTGGATTCTAGGGTTTCGCTACTCTAAATAGGTCATCATGGAATTTTCGCTATAACATTTTTTCTACGAAGCTTCAGAAGCACAAATTTTTATCACACGAAGCCGGAATCCTGAGGATGTTCGTGTAAAAATTTTAGATCTTGGTTTGAAATATTTTCGGAGATATGATCTGTGGAAGTTATGGTTTTTGCAGTATCTCGAATTTCATCTCAAAGAAGTGACCTTGGGAAAATCGTCATAACTCTCTCTTTGAGCATCGGATTTGAATTTTGTAAAAAGTTTCAAAAAGAAAACAGACTGTAGTTTTTTGTGTATCACTTTCAGATTCGAAGGGGGAAATAGTGACACGTGGCAAGCCATACAAGTTCGCTCTACTGAACCAATCCATAATTAGGTCATTATGGGAGATTGGGCATAACTTTGTCTTGCAGAATTAAAATTAAGTCAAACTCATGGCATTGAAAGACTCAGAGGGGTATTATAGAACCGTAGCTTAAATCCCAGGGATCTGAAATTACAAAGATATGTTAGTTTCAATACCGAGCTCCTCAAAATCAAGAAAAAGGTGTGTATTTTGTTTCTCAAATTGCATAACTCTTGTTTGAAAAATCAGTTTGAAGTGATTCCAAGGGCATATTGAAGCACAGATATCAATATTGGGTTCTAAAATCCCCCTAAAAATAATTCAATGCCCATTAAGCCTTCAGAATGCTATACTATAACTCATGAAGAGTAAGAAGTGCAACATGATATATCAAAATTACAAGAGCAAGTGCACCAAATTTCACTCTCGCAAAGATCAACAAAAAGTGAAATGGAAGTTTTGAAGAAGGGAATGGAAGCTAAGATGGGTGGTTTGAAGAAGGGTATGGAAGCTAATATGATGGTTTGAAGAAAGGCATTATGGATGGTTTGAAGAATGATATGGAAGGCATGGAAGAAAAAATGGAAGACATGAAAAAAGATATAAAAGCAGACATGGAAGGCTTAACAAAGTTGAAACAAGAAATGATTCCTAATGGAAAAAATATAGTGGAGGAAACTCATGATGAGAAAAAAATAAATGTTAATCGTGATTTCATAAACTTGAATGTTGGATGGAAGACCCACCATATTCCAAAGATCGATATCAAGAAGTTTGATGACAAGGATCCTGTAACATGGATACTACAGATGGAGCAATATTTTGATCCCAATAATGTGCAAACACACACAAAAGGTACGCATTGCAACTTTATATTTAGAAAAAAATACATTTGTATGGTATCGAGGGCTTTTCTCCCGTAAAAAAATTGTCATTTAGTCAATATTTATGGAGGAAATGATAGCACATTATGAGGATACAAAGAGCAACACCTTCTTTAGCCAATTGATAAATCTAAAACAAAAGGGTTCAGTGGGGGAGCACATTGAGGACTTCCAAAAATTGAATATATGGGTAAATTATATTCCAGAGGAACACATGATTGATGTCTTCATAGGGACTTTAAAGGATAACATCCAATATGAGGTTCGACTTTGGGAACCTGATTCATTGGAAAAGGCATTCACGTTGGCAAGAAAAATTGAATGTAAAATTATGGCGACAAGGAAGCCTACCACTCACATCTATAAATATGGAAGTGTTTATACTCCTAGACTTCCACAACCTACAAGGTTGACACCACAAAAATTGGAAGAAAAAATAGCAAAAGGCCTTTGCTACATTTGTGATAGAAAATACACTAAAGGTCATAAGTGTGCGAAGAAGAAATTATTTTACATAGATTATGAAGAGGAAGAAAATTAACAAGAAACTTCAAAAGAAGAGGATATACACCGGGAACCAACCCTCAAGAAAGAATAAATGAGTCCAGCCATATCGTGTAATGCGTTGGCAGGAATTACCACTCCTCAAAATCTAATATAGGCCATATCAAGAAGAAAAAGGTAATAGTGTTTATTGATTCGGGTAGTACCCATAATTTTATCCATTGCAAGGTAGGCAAGGAATTGAATTTCTTCCTATACCCAGCACCAAAATGTCAAGTTATGGTTTTTTTTTTGTAAGTCAGCGGTGATATATTAAACAGAGAAACTGAAGTTACATATGGACACAAAATGGCCTGAGACCTTTGGAAAACCATCGAGGTTCCCAGGCCTGTTCATCTGCATGCTCATAGAAAGTCTAGATCTAAACCTAGCTCCTGTAGAAGGAATAAACCAAAGAAAACAGCTCCCAGGCCAACCATGCAGGGTTGCCTATGGTGGATAAAGAGCTGACAAAATAGAGCCTACTACTGCCAGAATAAAGGCCGTGTACATATTGTTTAAAAATTATTAACAGAAAGGAAATAAACCAGATAGACAAAGCAGACATCACGGAATTGGATTAAAAGCACCAAATTGACCAGCAGCGCTTGGACTAGCCTCCTTAGCACCCTTCGGCAGGATCCATGGCTTGAAGCGCCGAATTATGGTGGTGTGCGAGTCATCAACTAGGATTTCGATTGAAATGTTGAGGACGTGGTGAAGATACAGGTCAAAGCAGCGAATGAAATTGTCCAGGGCTTTTGCCTGCATGCGAAGCTCTTCTGTTAGAGAATTGAGGGAGATCTCGAGCTTGTCCATTCTCGTTGTGTTCCTAGAAAAGGCCATGGATGTTGCAATGAAGGTCTCCTTGACAGCCGCTCCCTGCATTTCTATGGCCTTTGCAAGCATTGTTTTCATTTTCCAAGCAACTGCCTGGGTCTGTAGAAATTGGGTGGTCCGCATGGATGGCGTTCCCGGGTCAACCAGCCAGTATACCTCCTCGTTGATAGCACTTTCATCCACCTGGGCTCAAGACCTATCGACCTCCTCCTGAAGCAGATCAATCATCTTCTTTCCTTTCTTGGAGACAGAGGTCTCATAGCAGTCCTTGGCTTGCTTAAGGGTTTGCGATGCCTTGACACTATGGAGGTTATGATCCGCCATTGATTGCAGACAAAAGAGAGCTACGAGCTTGCTGAAAACCAAATAAACTAGCTTCAACTTAAAGCATGGACACCTCAAAGCTTGGACATGAATGAAAAGGGGAGAGCAGGTTCCCCGATAAATAGAATAGTGGGTCATGGGGGGGATGATAAGCCGGTTGAAAGCCATTTAATGCCATAATGCTCGGCAACTTGCTGGCTGAACCAACCACCAATTCCGGAGCAGCGATCAGAGATCTCTTCCTCAAGGGCGATCGTTTCGCATGCTTGAAGGTTCCATATTAACCACCATGAGGAATGGTTGTACCTACAGCTATCCTTCCGGACGATGGGCCACCATTTCCAAGACATTCCCTGTGACATTTCCGGGTTGTGCCACCTGACATAATTAACCAAATTGGGTATCTCCATAAGCTATTCATGATTGATACGCTGCCGACTGTCCTCCGCGATCGATCTGGCAGTGATTTCTTTACTTGATATGATGTCACACTAATCCCGAAGCTCACCTTGCGTTAAATTCTGCCAACACGTGTCAAGGATTTCTGCTGGGTGATCAACCGCATAGTTTGCTAGATGATCGGCTAGCGCATTAGATTTTCGGCGCACAGTCTGAAGAATAATGCCGCTTAGAGATGTTAGGTGCTGCACAATTAGATCAGTCACAACAGCTAGGCGCCAATGCTTCGTGGCCTTGCTGGGCTTCGTCCCATTTTGTAATTTCCTTATTGCGGTGATGGCGATCTGGGAATCGCCCTCTACTATGGCTAAGCATTTTCCGAACCAAATTAGGACCTGAATCCCTTGCTCCAAAGTGGAAAATTCAGCTTCGTTATTTGTGGCCTCGCCCAATTCCCTGTAAAAGATATGGATAATTTCTCCCTTTTCATCTCGCAGGACCCCTCCCAGCCTAGTAGGACCTGGGTTGCCTTTTGATGCCCCATCAAATTTTAGCTTGCAATAGCCCGGGGAAGGAGCTTGCTAGATTGCAGGAGATGGAGTAGGTCGAAGGTGGGTTTCCTGCACACAGAGCTCCACCGATCCAGAAATTCCAAACATTTCCAGGATTCGGATATCATTTGGAGATAACAAGTCAGCTTTCTCGGTCTTGCAGCAGGTAAGAACCGTTTCTTTCAAACCCTGCATAATGATAGTTTTTAAGTCATCGGGCTGCCTAAAACCCTGTTTCTAAAATATGCGATTATTCCTTTCTTTCCAAACTGTCCAGACAAGGAAACCAGGGCTCAGCCTCCATAAATTATTAACCATGCTACTGTTGGAATAATTCAGTCTCCAATTGGTAATAGTATCGTGAATGGAACTTCTGGTTTGATCAGTTTTGCTTGAATATGCTTTTTATCCAGTCCCATAGGTTGCCGGTCCAAGCACATTCATTGAGCAAGTGGTTCATCGTCTCCTCCTGCTCCTTACATAAGGGGCATCAAGATGGTCTTGTGAACCCTCTTTTCACTAGATTTTACCAAGTTAGAATATTCCAGTTCATAAGGAGCTAGAGAAACGTTTTATTCTTAGGCCATAGGTTTCTATCCCAAACATTGGTGAACCAGGCTACCTTGTCCTCACTGTCCTTGTTTTCTATGTAAGTTCGGGTCTCTTTGAGATTAAAGGTTTCTCCATTGAGCTTTTCCCATCGTAGAATATCCTGCCCCTGTGTGGCTTGTATTAGTCTTTTCCTTAAGGTGGTATTGAGGGCGTGAAGGAGGTCCGATAAGTTCCCTTCTGGTGGGAGAAGGATTAGACTCCATTTCCGCCAATGCTGATGATCCACATCATTTGCCTAGTATTGATGGACCTTCAGCTTACCGTTGTCCTGAAACCATTGTTGCAGTGGTTGAAAATCAAGCTTTCAAGCTTCGAGAGTTTTTGCCAGGCATCCTCCCAAGACAAGGCATTATTACCATTTCGAAGCTCCCAGAAACAGTGATCCTGTATTATATTTCGATTGGCCTGGGCAAGATTCCAAATTGGCGAGCCTGCAGGGGCTTCAGTCATTCTGACGAGCTCCTCATACCTCCATTGCTCTGCATATTTGGCTTTCCATGTTCTCACCCAAGGAGTGTGAGGCTCCGAGAGCCATCTCCACTAGATTTTTTCTCCGCAAGCCCTGTTGATCGACCCTGGATCCTGTAACCCCAGACCTCCTAGGCTCTTAGGTCTGCATAGTTGATCCCACGCCACCAGTGCCCATTTTAGTTTTCCCGAGTTACCGAACCATAGAAAGGTCCGTTGAATGCACCTTATTTTCTGAAGGACTCCCTTAGGAGCAGGAAGAATCGAGAGCATGTAATGGGGGATGTCTTGGAGGATTGCCTTTGTCATAACCAATCGGCTAGCCAAATTGAGGACTCGATTGGTCCAGTGATTACACCTAACCTCTATCCTAGATAGTAGTTTTTCCTAGTGTAGCCTTTGCCATGGCTTGTCCGTTAGGGGTATGCCCAGATATTTGGAAGGTAAATTGCTTCTTTTGAAACCTAGGATATCTATTAAATGCTTCTGAATTGATAAGTGCGTATTAAAGAAGAAAATATAGGACTTATCAAAGTTAAGGTCCATACCAGAGGCTAGACTGAACAGGTTTAAGATAGATTTGAATCCTTTGGCTTCCTTCACTGTGGGGGTTCCATGTAGCATGGTGTCATCAACAAACTGTTGATGAGTAGTTGTCGGGATATTGACTAGGGGCTGGAGACCTTTTATAATGTTCTTTTCCTTGGCCAATCTGATAATTCGATTGAGACCTTCCATAAGTATAACAAAGAGGAATGGAGAGATCCCCCTACCGAATGCCCCTTGAGGGAAAAAAGGGCTCCAATGGGGCTCCATTAACTAGAATGGAGTAGCTAAGAGATTTTACCATAGCTAGGATCCACGCAATCCATCTCGGACAAAAACCAAAAGAAACGAGCACAACTTCTAGATAAATCCAATTGACCTTGTCATAAGCTTTTGAGAGGTCCAGTTGTATGATCATTCCAGCCTTCCTTTGGGATTGCAGAGTGTGGACCATTTTGTGAGCTAAAAGGACATTGTCCATAATTTTTCTGCCCTCCACATAGCCTGACTGTTCTTTAGAGATTATCATAGGAAGTATGGGCTTTAATCTGTTGGCCATGACCTTTGAAATAATCTTGTACAATACATTACAGAGCGCTATGGGCCTAAATTTGGAAGGGGTACAAGCCCCCTCTTCCTTGGGAATGAGAGCGATAAAAGTGGAATTTAGGGATTTGAGAATGGAAGAGGAGAGTCTGGAGTCCTCAACCACCTCCCAAATATCTTGCTTGACCACATCCCAACAAGCTTTACAAAAATCAATGGTGAAACCATCTGGGCCCAGGGATTTCCTGTTGGCCATCTCTTTAACTACCTCTTCCACCTCCAGAAGGGAAAATGGCCGGTCCAAAGCCCTATTTTGTTCTTCTGTTATGAGCTTAGGGATGGAAAAGGTAACTTCACTGATGGCCTCATGTCATTCAGATTTTGGTTCTGTTGCAATGAGTTTGAAATGATTCCTGAGAATGGAGGTGATATCTTGTTGTGAATGGAAGACATTCCCGTGCTCATCCTTAATCCTGGTTATCTTATTATTACATATGTAATCCATGGCAGATCTATGGAAGAATTTTGTGTTTCTCTCGCCTTCATTTAGCCACTGAATGCGAGATTTCTGTTTCCATAAAATTTCTTCCTAACTACACCTTTCATTCCATTTTTGCATCAATTCCTTCTCTGTATTAATGGAGTCCTGAGGGATGGTTCCTTGAATCCAGTTGTTGTGAATGGCTTCCATTTGTTGCTCCAGGTTTTTTTTTTCCTCAAATATGTTACCAAATACTTCGCGATTCCAAGTTTTCAGCTTGGTTTTTAGATATTTCAGTCGGGCCTGGAGCCTGAACATCTTCGTTCCTCTTACATCAAGGGGGTCTTTCCACGACTTCTTAATATTGTCATAGAAATCCTGGTGAGTGAACCAAAATCTTTCAAAGCAGAAAGGCCTGTTTTTGGGTGTACCCAGGATGGAGGCATTCAGCGTGATGGGCCAGTGATCTGAAGCCCCGGAGGAAAGGATATCATAATCAATAGTGACCCCCTCCATAAGAATGTTGTCAGAGACTAGAAATTGATCAAGCCTGGAAGCAATATGTCTATGTCCCCCTATTTTGTTGGTCCAGGTAAAGATGCCATTTCGAGGATGAATATCCACCAGGTTGGCAGATCTGATGAAAGAGTTGAAGGCCCTGGCATCACTGTTAAGTGATCGTAGACCTCCTTTCTTTTCCTTGAGAGAAGTTATCATATTGAAATCCCCCCCATAGATGGCTTTGGAGTTGGGGTGTCTATGATGTAACTTGGTGAGATCTTCCAGCAGCAATATCTTTTCCTCCAGTCGCTGGGGACTATATATATTAGTGAACAAAAAGGTGCCTTTTTTCCCCTAAGATCTGCATATCAAGGGACATAAAGGACTTGGTTGCTTTGGCATTAAGGAGATGAAGGGTTCCAGGAGTCCAGAAAATGTCCAGACCTCCACCAGTACCATTTCCTTCCACTGCTAGGTGCTCCATATGTTTTCCTAGGCATTTGCCTAGTTCTTCTAACTTTTGTCGGGAACATTTAGTTTCCTGGAGGAAAACCATGTCCGGTCTTTCTTGAGTAACTTTCTTTTTTAGGAGCCTATGTTTTCTTAGGCTGCCCAGCCCTCTTGCATTCCATGAGAGGAATTTCATAGTTAAAAAGTTCTTAGAATGAGAAAGAGAAAGCCTCAAGGGCTTTCATTTTACCTGAGTTAATCAGCATCTGACCCAGCTCGTGAAGTGCATCGTTGTTGGATCATCTGCCCCTTTTCTTTCTATGCTTGAGACCGGCTTGCATGTGGTGGAGATTCTGTGCCTTAACACCCAGGCCTTTGGTTGCCCCTCGACTTCATTTCAAACCTTTTAATATTTCATCTTGTCTTGAGAGGAATAGATAGTTGACTCTATTAATGTATTCCTCCGGTATTTGGTCAATTTATTTCTGTTTCCATTGCTCAACTACGGAGTTGAGGTCTAGGCCTTATTTTTCAAGGATGTCCCTTAATTCCTGATCCTTTGTACCAATTTCACTTAGGGCCATTTCCTCGTCTCCCTCCTCATCTTTTTCACAGGTGGCCTCTAAGATCAGTTCATGAGTTGTGATCGGCTTCCTTGGTTCGGTAAGTTGCTCTGCTATTCCAGTGGTTTCCTGCTCAGAGGCTGGGATTTGAGCTGGATTTTCCGATTGGGGATCTTCTTCAAGCACCTCAAAGGTGTTTAGTGTTCCCGTGAACTGGTCATTCACTTTTGGTGGTGTTTTGCGTTTTTCCCGGTGTTTACAAGTAGGTCAGATAAAACCATCCGAAACCTGATTGGATTTTTCCCTGGCCTTCTCAACAATTTTGTTCTGAGGGCACTCCCAAATCAAATGGCCATGTTCATGGAATTTTTGGCATCTGAAGGGTATTTTATCATAATCTATAGTTTGAAAATAGACCTCATCCCTATATTCCAACCACAAACCCTCATGCAGAGCCCCAGATACATCCATTTCAACACAGATCCAAGCATAGGAAGTGTACCTTTTTTGGATAGTGGCTTCAGAAGCTCGAACAAAGGTTCCCAGAGTGTTGCCTATCTGCTCCAGCGTCACTGGTCTCCAATATTCAATTGGCATGGAGAACAAATGGATCCATACTGGGACCTGTGTGAAATTCTCCTGCTCTGGGGCGAAGTTGGGTTTCCAGGGCCTCATATAGAGACCAGCTGAGGCATAGAAGTAAGGTACGCCCTCAAAGATCTGGTCCTTGTCTTCCATATTGGAAAAAACCACCGTGAAGAAACCCTTGGCTCCCAGTCGTAACTGCACATCCCCCCTCAGCTTCCAGACTTGCTTGATCCATTGACAAAGGGCTTTTTCATTGGGCCAAAAGCCCATGAATTTGTAGATCACTGCATGAATGGTCATGTGATCCCTGTAGGCCTACAGATCTGGGTCATTGATGATCACCCTGAGACTTTCCTTGGTCTTTGGCTTGCATCTGCCTTGGTGTTTCTGTTGGACCTCATCATCAGCAAACCCTTTTGAAGCCGGCCTGCTTAGATCAAGGTTACCATTTGCTTCATTTTCCTGGGTTGCGGCTTCCTCTTATGGAGGATTCGTTTCCTGAGCAGGATGTGATTTAACTGGCTCCTGTACCCTTGTGATACCTTTTTGCTGGTACGGGGGTTGGTTTGCCATGGTGTTTCCATTCTCCTTTGTCTTGTTTACTGCAGACACAGAGCTTGCAATTCTTACACCCTCCATCGGCCATTTACCCTTGTCAATCGTGACCTGTTTGAAGGTAGGGGTCCCTGGGGCCCCCGGTCTTCCCATTCGTTGGGCCAAGGCTAGCCCTCTTTGCCACAGATCTTGAAGCAGGGCTCCACTCCTTGCCAGTGTCAGAACCTAAGCTCAGACTATGCTTCGAAAAACCCTAGATTGCACGCAGATCCGAAGATTGTAGACCTCTAGATCCTGAATCAATGTCATAAAATGTCAAGTGATGGTTACAAATGGAGGAATTATAAATTTATTTAGAAAATGGCATAATATCAAACTAACCATGAGGGAATACGTATTGAATATTCCAATGCTTTCCATTCCAATGGGAGGTGTTGATGTTCTACTAGTAGTACAATGGTTACAATCTTTGGGGATGGTAGCTTTTAAATTTCAAGAAATTTTCTTGAAATTTTTTTCAAAAGGAAAGGAGGTCGAATTACGGGGTATCATAGTGCAGCCGAGAAAGATAATAAGCTCTAATTTCATGAAAAATCTTATGAAGAAAGAACAACGAGGCGTAATTGCACAGTTATGCTCACTAGAAGTTCCAAATATATTTCTCTAGATCTCCAAAAAGCCTTGGAAAACCATTCCAAGGTGTTTGAAACTCCCAAAGGACGGCAACCTATTCATTATCATGATCATGCTATTCATTTGATTCTAGGAAGTGTTCCTCCAAACATCAGGCCTTACAGATATCCTTATCTCCAAAAGAGCGAAATTGAATGTAAGATTGCAGAAATGTTAGAGGTCGGTATAATCAACCTAGTCAAATTTCTTTCTCTGCTCTAGTAGTATTGGTGCACAAGAAGGATGGATCATGGCGCATGTGTCTAGATTATAGGGAGCTCAATAATCTCACTATTAAATATAAATTTCCCATTCCTGTGTTTGATGAATTATTGGATGAATTAAATGGAGAAATTTATTTTACCAAGTTGGATCTTTGTTCAGGATATCATCAAATTAGAATTAATACTGAAGATATTCTGAAAACAACATTTCAAACTCATGAGGGTCATTATGAATTTTTGGCCATGCCTTTTGGCCTTACCAATGCACCTTCTACATTTCAAGGGTTGATGAATTCCATTTTCAAACCCTTGCTTAGAAAATTTGTGTTAGTATTTTTTAATGATATACTAATCTACAACAGGTCTTGGAAGGATCATGTTCAACATGTTGACAGGGTGCTCAAACTATTGAAGGAGAAACAATTATATGAAAAAAGCTCCAAACGTTTCTTTGGAGTAAACGAGGTGGAATATCATGAGGGTGTTAAGGTAGAACCTAACAAAATTAAAGCCATTAAGGAATGGAAAGTCCCCACAACCATAAAGTAATTGCGAGGATTTATCGAGTTAACAGGTTATTATCACAAGTTTGTTAAGAATTATGGGAGAATAGCAGCATCTCTAACAACTTATTAAAGAAATATGAATTTTCATGGACTCTTGAAGAAACTAAGGCCTTTGAACATATTAAAGAGGAAATGTGCCTAGCACCGATCTTAGCTATACCAGATTTCACAAAAACCTTTATTGTGGAATGTGATGCCTTAGGAAATGGAATTGGTGTTGTTTTAATGCAAGAAGGAAGAACCATTGCTTTTTAAAGTCATCCAATCAAAGGAAAGTATTTACAGAAAGCTATTTATGAGAAGGAAATGTTGGCCATACTACATGCACTAAATAAATGGCGACCTTACCTAATGGGAAGACATTTCATGGTAAACACTGATCATGATAGTCTTAAACACATTTTGGAACAAAGACCATCTTCAGAAGAGAAGAAAAAATGGGTCACAAATATGTCGGGTTATGACTTTGAAATCATCTACAAAAAAGGGAAACTAAATTTTGTTGCAGATGCACTCTCAAGAAAGGATGAAGAGGTGGAAGCATTGCTTTGTACCATTTCTTTTATCCAACCCGATTGGATAAACGAAACAAGGGATGAATGGAAGAAGGACGAAGAAGTGTGGACACTCATTCAAAAGTTGCAGTAAGACCCTAGTACATATAATACATTTAGTTGGAAAAATAATTCCTTATGGTACAAATATCAGTTATATATTTGTAAGAATTCCCAACTAAAACAAAATATTCTTTTGGAACTGCACACTTCTCCTTTAGGAGGACTTCCGGATTTTTGAAAAAGTTACCATGTGGTGAAGAAAGAAATTTTTTTGGGATGGCTCAAAATTGATATTCAAAGGTTTGTGGCAGAATGTTTGGTTTTCCAACAAAATAAAGTTGAGACAATTAATACCCCGGGTCTTCTACAACCTTTATCCATTCCAAGTCAACGTTGGGAGGATATTTCAATGGATTTTATCACATGTTTACCTAAGTCCAAAGGAAAGAGTGTCATCATGGTAGTAGTTGATAGACTTACCAAGCATGGACACTTTTGTGAATTATCTCATCCATTTAAATCAAGTACAGATGCTACTACATTTATGGAAACAATTCAAAAGCTACATGGAAACCCAAAGATTATGGTAAGCGACAGAGATCCCATTTTTACTAGAAATTTTTAGATGAAATTATTTTCTTGTTTGGGTACTCAACTAGCTAATACACTACAAGGAAAATACCCTCTAGCGCATGTTTTTGAGGAACCGCTTATAAAAATACCCCAGGCACCTATTTCTAGTGGAGGTTACTAGAGGAGGTTGGCTGGTGGATTATTTTGCGAATGTTTTTCTTCCATTGCGCTTATCATCCTAAACTGCACCGGTGCATTCAACAAGAGAAAGCATCGGTGCGCACAAAACATTGGCACACCAGACAATGTACACTCCATACACACCCGCCTGGTGCATCTTATTACTGTAGCATACTAGTGCTTTACAAATATTCCACACCGGTGCGTCATAAAACCTTGCGCCAAAACAGAAACCTTTCGGTGTGGTCTTAAGCAATTGCACTGGTGCACCTATAAAACACTGTGCATCGGAACAAGGTTAAATAAAAAAACATTTACATCCAAAAAACCGCATTTTTATATTTTCTTAATGCTCCAGAGCTTTCAAGCACCGGTGCAATTTATCCTTGTATGAGTCGCCCTGACATCAAAGCTCCCATTGCACCCATTGCACGCACTGCTGTTGTGCGTTGCCCACCAACCTCCAACTTGAATTTTGAAAAACGGTGGGAAAATTTTCTTTTGCAAATTCTATAATGAATATGCCTCCTTGATGGCCAAATGCACAGGTATTTTTCTTGTTTTTCCATAATTAAGCCTTTTAGTGGATTAGAATTTCAAATTACATTAAAATTAACCATTTAAAAGAAAAAGAAAAAAAAATGTCGTGTGGTGCGCTCGAGCTGTTCGGCTCACATCAGTTCACGGTGCTGCCTGTAAATTTACAGGTCGCACCACAACCGGTGTGAATGGTGTCCGCACCGGTTCTGGGGTGGTACTGAAGGCACACCATGTTATTTTAAAATTTAAAAAAATGTGCAATGTGATCGATTACCCGGCCGCACCGTTGACCATAGAAATTTATATAGAAATTTATCAATACTGATAGTATTACCAAATCCTCCTGATCTAAAAAATTAATCTTATGTTAAATACAAAATCCTTCCACTTAATTCTTTTTGGAAATTAAATTGCCAATTGCAAAAATCATGAAGAAAATCAATCGCACATAAACACAGTTGTTTAACGGGAAAGCTTAAAGCTAAAAACACCAACTATCATATATTATGTATATCAATGGAATCATGTAAAAATATCATACAATGCTTAGTACATCAAGCTCTCAATACAATATAGAATCGTCACACACTGTCATGTAGATATTTGCATATCTATGCACCAATTTCTTGCCTCCTAACAGGTGGCCTCCACTACACAATCCCTGTTGAAGAAGACCTTTGAATGAATTCGAATTGGCCTTGCCTTCACTGTGCAATCCTCATTGGAATCTCCAATGTGTGTCAGATGCATTGAATGCATAACTATAGTCACAACAAATAGTCCATATCACCCTTTCACCTATCTCTCCACTGGATCTCTACTGGATCTGACATGCAAGTAGTTAACTGTTGTATTTGTTTAGTTGCAAGTGAGTTATTAGTTGTGAATTAATTAACTAATTAATTCACTAAACTCTCACTAGTGTATCTTTCAGTTATAACTAGATACAACTAGCACAACTGAGTTTTACTCACTTTACTGAGTTAAACTAAATAACAACTCCCATAACTACTCTTCCAACTCTGTCACAACTTTGCCACTTCAGTTCTTACTAACTCCTCCATGCATGAGTCACCAACCACCCTAGGAATTGCGTAATTCCTTCAGCCCACTGATTTTCCAAATCCGCTCACTGAAATAAAGTGTTCAAAGAGAATAAGTTGATATTTATTGTCGGGTTATTATTAAGGGCTAATAATAATCGACATGCATCTATTTTTAGATCGATGATCTATAAATAGACTTCGCCCAATATTCTAAAAATAGAATTTCATCTGTTTTTCACATTTGACCAACCATCTACAAATAGCATCCTGCAACTTATATAATATGCTCACCATGTCTAAAAATAGACATACACCTAAAAATAGCCTGCGGGCCCCACTTAGTGAAGGTGCTTAATTTTCACTAAGCTCATCATCTTGTTGAATCTCAACACTCCCTCTCAACAAGATAGGGATTATCCTTCACCCCGATCCTGCCTCTATGGTATTCGAATTTTCTCCTACTGAGTGCCTTCGCTGCAAACATCCGCATCCTCGTTCTTCCGTAGGGAATGTACTGGGCACACATCCTTTCCCATACACAACCTCCGTAGCATGATGATACCGTATATCATCCGTCCGTCGCACCAAAAGCCATACTCGTATGTGCCCCCGAGATACTCTCGTATTACGCTCGTCACTCTTCCAAAAGAGCTTCGGTAGGCTTAATCATAGCTTGACTAAGCCGGTCTATCGCATAGCATATGTCCGGTCTTGTATTAACTAAATACATGAGCGAACCCACCAATTATCGATAAACAGTGGCATCCACTACCTCTGCCGATGTAGCATCCTCTTTCCTCTAGTTTCTTGGAAGAGGAGTATCCATGGGCTTGTAGTCCTCCATGTTAAACTTACCAAGTATCTCCCAAGCATACTTTCCTTGAGACACAAACAGTTCACCTTCTCGCTGCCATATTTCCAATCCAATGAAATAATGGAGGCTCAAATCCTTCATCTCAAACTCCTTTACAAGATTTTCCTTGCATGAGTGTATAAACTGCTCATCACTCGTTAGTATTAAACACCAACATAAAGAAAATTGATTAAAGCTTTGGCATTTTCCACCACAATTTGGTACAGATTTGCATCCGCCTCACTCTTGGTGGAGCCAAGTCCAGTGAAATAGTTTTCGATCCGTGTGTACCAAGCATGTGGTGCTTGCTTCATCCCATGCAACGCTCTTTTGAGCTTGCACACATGTGACTCGCTTCTGAAGATCTCAAATCCTTCAGGCTGCTCAATGTACACCTCTTCCTCAATGATCCCATTAAGGAACGCAGTCTTCACATCCATCTGACGAATGTGCCAACCCATCTGCGCTAAGAGAGCAAGGATGGTCCTTGTTGGGCACTGAATTTTTATACTTTCTTCTCTCATTTTTACCCTACCTTTCTATCTCTTTGTGCCATTATTCATCTTAAAAGCATGAGGTAAAACCCTTTCTCCTATATTTTATGGGATATTTGATTAATGATGTACTTGTCATGGAGGTTTTACCTTTTTATGTATTAACTCCTACATTTCTTCAGATTTGGTTGCAATAGGCGCGTTACAGCCGCAAGATAGGGCACAACCCATCATTTTCTAGCACCTCCCTTATTTTTTGCTACAGCTTAACAGCCATAGATGTATCAGTGTTATCATTGGGTTTCTTATGGTTTCTTGTTGGGCAATCCGGTTATCATTGTAACAATGTATATTTTTGTAACAATGGAGTTGTTGGGAGAAATTGGGGGATCTCAGGGTTATGGTATAAAGAAGCCTATGGGCTGCAAATCGGGGGACCCCTTACACAGATACAGATCTTGTAATTAATCTTCTTTTTATTAATCGATACACAACAGCTCGTTGTTTCGCCTGTCGCACTTGAGTTTTCGTAGCCCTAATCCAAGAGTTGGGCCCACTCTTGTGATTAGGTGCTGCATTCTTCTTGTTTTTCTTTCAGTACTGTGTTTTGTGTGGCTCTTTAATTGTTGTTACAGTTATGTTAATTTTTGTGGATGCTTTTCATTTCTGCAGTTGATTTATTGTTGTGAAAATGATATTTGTGTTATAGATTAAACCTGTGATTCACAGCAAACCACAGTTCTTGTATCTGCATATACTTTGACGTTAGCCTTGAAATAACTAACGTCCTTGGGTTGATAATTTATGTGGAAAAGGGATTGAATCTTGTTCATATCCAGACACCAAAATTTTGGCATCGTTGCTGGGGAAGGCTAACAGGTGCAAGAACAGGATCTGCAATAGATCTCAGAGTCGATCTCTCATCTTGAGGTGGGAATCTATTGCCCAGCTTCAAGTCTTGAGCGTAAGTGATTTATATTTTCTTTTTGCTTTCTTTCTTTTCTGTTTCTTATATCATTTTATTTTCTGCAAAAAAAAAAAAAAAAAATTAAATCCTCATCTTGGTGAAGGTGTTTTATAAAACCTTGCCCTGAGTCCTGGGCGTAGTTCAGTTTTTCTTTCTTGTTGTTTTTATTTTTCCTGTTTTTCTTTTTAGGGGCCAATTTCTTGTCCTGGGGAGGGACCGCTAATTTCTTTTCTTTTTTTATTTTGTTTTATTTCCTGTGAATCTCTTCTCTTGTCTTGGGGAGGAATTTATCTTTCCTACTTCAGGTCCTGAGCTATTGATTGATTTTTTTAATGAACCCTTTCCATAATTTGTATGAACAAAGATCCGAACAAGAGGGGTAGAGGAATACCCCCAAAGAAAGGGAAGGATTTGGGGAGGAAGACGTATATTCAAGAAATTATCAAAAAATCTAGATTTGAGGCATCATTTCGTGCTACTGCTAGGGTTAGGGTTCAGACGAAGTCCGAAGATTAGTCTGTGGAGAAACCAGTGCCATCCTCGGTACTAGAATATGTTCCATCTACAGCAGAAGATTTAATAAATAGGGTACCAACAGAAGAGAAATCCTTATCAACAGTAGAAGGGGAAGAAGTGGCAAGTAAGGGATCAGAAGAATCGAGCAACTCTAATTGGGAAAAAGAACCCCAGAAAGGGTTTTCATCCCCAAGAGACCAAGGCAACGCTACGAAAATTCTTGTTGCTGAGTTAGGAGATTCTGATCTAGTAGAGGAATTTTTGAAGGACTGTGAGTCACCAAGGGACTAGGGGAGTGTGGTGCGACCACCTTCGGTTGAATCACTCCAGATACCGGTTGCAAAACCAACCGAAATTCGAAGTGAGTATTGGAAGATATTTATGGCACCTGTAAGTTCATCCATTGATTTTTCTATAGGAAATGTTACAGGTGATGCACCAATGAGACCCATACCTTTAACAGCCTTGCCTAGTTTTCATGGGCTCTCTTCGGAGGACCCTAACACGTTCCTTTTTTAATTTGATATTGTTTGTCGAGGATACAACTATATGACTAATGCTCATAAATTAAAAATATTCCCTGCTACCCTAAAGGGGACAGCCCTGAGATGGTTTATGGGTTTAGGGGGAAGCACGATTACTTCATGGGATGAAATGAAGAAAGCTTTCCTGGAAAAATATCAAGATTATTGCAAGTCTCGTGATATTAAGGAGGAAATATTTAAATTTTCACAAAAGGAAGATGAAAATATGGAGGACTTTGTAGAATGATTTAAATACATACTACAGAGGTCTAAGCACAGTGACTTGGATAAGGAAATTTTAAAGATTATCCTTCTCAGAGCACTCAGAGAGGACTCTCTGCAACTCCTAAATATAGTGGGAAAAGGAGATATTTCAAAAGAGAATTTTGAAACTGTCGGTGATTATTGTATCAAATGTTCAAGGGGGGCTGCTAGAAGTGGACAGGGTATTCGGTCATTAAAGACCTCCGGTGGAGGGGTCACAAAAGCAGAGATTGGGATTCTGTTAGATAATTTGAGGACCAATATCCTGAGTATGCTATCAGCCCAAATGGACACTCGACAGGAAAAACAGAAGCAGATGGAGTTGGAGAAAACCATGGCCATATTCTGCCCTCAGTGCACAAAGAAACACCCTTTGAAGGAATGCCCGCTGAACACGGTGGAAGCTTGTGCAATCTGCGAACAGACTCATGCAACCAGTGCATGTCCCTCCTTTCCCGAGTTGAAATCAGTTTTCCAAGGAGCAAGAGAGGAAAGCCCAGTGGACCAGCTATATTTCATGGGGCAGAAGAAACCATGGCAACCTCGACCACTAACGGTGAATCCAGGTATGTTCGAGGACCCATCCCAGTATTTTCATAATTTTAGTATGGGTCCCCAATCTACACCATTTTCAGCCATGTGGCCTCCTTGGTAGCAATGTGTTCCTCCAGCCAGTCCAAATCCTTCATGGAATCATACTTGGCGAGGAGCCCCTCCCACTGGACAGTTTCCTTAGCCTATGCCTTAGCAACAACTTCAGTTGCCTTCCAATGTGCCCCTAGGAAACCCAGCCATTAGACCTCAGCTTCCTCTCCAACCCAACCCAAATCCAAATAAAAAAGGAGTTCAACAAATAGATACGTTGAACCTTCCATCCTACAACATTTCTACCGCAGGGCTCAATGAGATAAATCTACGATCTGGACGGGTAGTAGATGCACCTACTTCAGCCATTATCACATAAAAACTTGACGGTGAAAATACAGAACTAGAACAAAGAATAGTGAGGGAGAATGTAGATCAGAACATAATAAATCAGACACCTCCCCAAGCTGTTCCTAATCAAGGTCATTTAACATTTCCACCGTATCCTGAAAGATGGACCTTGAGCAAACCAAATCCTCAAGAAGAATTTGATTTTCTAGGGGAACTATAGAATCTTTTTGTTAAAATACCTCTTTTAAAAGCTATGAGGGATGTACCTATTTATGCAAAGACTTTAAAAGAATACTGCTCAAAGAAACCAAGTAGAAAGCCTAAGGATCCATTAACTATGCATGTAATGGGTAGACTATCTGATCTCATGTTAGGAAAGATCATGCCTGTAAAATATGGAGATCCTGGGAACCCAATCCTAATAGTACAAATTAATGGGATTGAAATCCCAAATGTATTGGTGGATTTGGAAGCAGCCATTAACATTATCACTACTAAAACAATGAACACATTAGGGCTTGGAAACATTAAATCAACCCCTACTATCCTGGTACTTGCAGACAGATCCACACTTAAAGCAGTAGGGAAATTAGAGGATGTGATCATTTCAGTAGACTCATGGCATTACCCTATGGACCTTCTTATATTGTAGACTCGATCTTCAATGGGTGGTCACCCATTGATCTTGGGAAGACCCTGGTTGGAAACTGCAGATGTCTATATAGGATGTCGGTCTGGACATATGATTATATCCAATTGGACAGTTACGAAGGACCTTAAGATTTATTCTCCTGCGAAGACAAGCCCATCTAAAAAATCATCAACCAGTCAGAAACCTCTACCTGTAGAAGAGCCTGAACTTGAAAATGAACATGCTAGATCAGTTCTCACTATTGGCCAGGCCCTTCGATTTAAAACAGAGACTGAAGATGATTCCATTAACGCCTTCATTAATGATTCTAGTTTTGTTCCTAATCAAACTCAATACATTCTAGAATCTACTATGAGCTATGAGGCACAGGAAAACATGGAACCAGAAGAGGATATCGAAGACACTCCTGTGACCCCATTCCATGATAGTACTCCAATCGAAATTGAACCAGGGAAAACACTTAATATCAATCCAAACTTGTCTGAATCCCAGACCAAACAACTTTTGAAAGTCCTTCAAGAACATTAGGAAGCTTTTGCCTGGGATTATACCGACATGAAAGGTATCCCTGATAGTCTATGCATTCATCATATTTACATTAAGGAAGATTTACACCCTGTAAGACAGCCTCAACGGAGGATGAATCCTGCTCTCAAAAATATTGTTAAAGAAGAATTACAAAAATTATTGGATGTAGGATTGATTTATACCATCTCAGATAGCCAATGGGTATCCCCGCTAGTTATCGTTCCCAAAAATAATGGTAAATGGTGGATCTGTGTAGATTACAGGGAATTAAATAAGGCAACTCAAAAATACCATTTTCCTTTGCCATTCATTGACCAAGTCCTGGACACCTTGGATGGAAAGAAATTATTTTCCTTCCTAGATGGATTCAGCGGATATAACCAGATCCAAATAGCCCCAGAAGACCAGGATAAGACAACCTTCACATGCCCATGGGGAACCTTTGCATATAGGGTCCTTCCATTTTGGCCTGTGTAATGCTCCTGCTACCTTCCAGAGGGCAATCTTGGGAATTTTTTCTGATTTGGTCGATGATAGTGTTGAAATCTATATGGAATTCATTTGAGGAGGGATTGGAAAATTTGGAGAAGGTACTCAAAATATGTAAACAGACCCATGTATCATTGAGTACAGTCAAATGCCATATGATGAGGGAAGAATGAGTAGTATTGGGACATTTGCTCTCAGCTGCTGGAATTAAAGTTGATCCAACTAAAGTAGAGGTAATATTACATTTTCCGGTACCCAAAACACCCACATAGGTACGTAGCTTTCTTGGTTGTGCTAGTTATTATAGGCGCTTTATAGAAAATTTTGCTAAAATAGCACATCCATTATTTCAATTGCTAACAAAAGATGCAGAATTTTTGTGGACCAAAGATTGCGAGACAGCTTTCACAAAAAATTAAAGGGCTAGCGTGCAAGGCCCCAATCCTTCAAGGACCTGATTGGGCATTACCATTTCACATACATACAGATGCTTCTCAGACAATAGTAGGGGCTATTTTAGGACAGAAAGTAGACAAAACACCGTATGCAATTTATTACATCAACAAGAATTTAATTCCTGCTGAATTAAATTATACAGTGACAGAAAAAGAATTCTTAGCTATCATTTATGCCATCGATAAGTTCCAACACTACATCACCGAGTATTCTACTATTGTCCATACTGATCACACAACAATCAGGTATTTGATGAATAAACCCATTACTCCTGGCCGTGTTACGAGATGCTTACTATTGCTTCAAGAATTTGATATCACAATAGTAGATAAGCTAGGAAAAGATAATGTAGTTGTTGATTTCCTATCTAGAATGGATAAAAATGATGAATGCACACCAATAGAAGACAGTTTCCCTGATGAACATATTTTTTTAGCCTCTACTAAACCTCCGTGGTATGCAGATATTGCTAACTATCTTGCTACAGGGAAAGTGCCTCCTCATTTTTCATATAGGGAACATCGAAAGATTATTCATCATAGTGCCCAATATTATTGTATGGTAAGGTACCTTTTTCATACAGGAGAAGATAAGCAGATCTGACGCTGTGTGTCTGAAGATGATATCTATAAAATATTGAAAGCTGCCCATGATTTCCCTTGTGGAGGGCATTTCACGGACAAAAAAAAAGGCCATAAGGTGCTACAAATGGGATATTATTGACATTCCATTTTTCGTGATGCTCATAATTATGTCAGGAGGTGTGATAGTTGCCAACGTATGGGGCAGCCTGGTAAAGCAGATGAAATGCCTTTGTAGGAATAGCTATTTCTTGCACCTTTCGAGAAATGGGCTATTGACTTCATTGAACCCTTTAACCCACCCTCCCAGCAGAAAGTCCACATTTTGGTCTGTACTGATTATGTTACTAAGTGGGTAGAAGCCAAAGCAGTTGCAAAAGCAACAGAGCAGGTAGTCTCGACTCTTAGATTTTCTATTTGAAGAAATTTTTTCTCGGTACGGTACTCCAAGAGAGGTTGTTTCATATGGAGGAGCACAATTCACATCACACAAGATAGCAAAGCTTATGCCAAAATACGGGGTCAAGCACAGAGTGCATCTCCATACCATCCCCAGGTGAATGGAAAAGTGGAAAGCATAAATAAGACATTAGAAAATATTTTGACAAAAACTATGGCATACCATCGTCAGGATTGGGCTCTATAATATCCCAAAATAGGAAAAATAAGTAGTATTGGGAATATCTTAAAATATTCCAAAAATGGACTGCTCAACAATGCATTCACAGAAGAAAAAAACATTTCCAGAAATACAAGCCATAAAAATGCAAACCATCACTTGGATCCATGAGATATTTCCATCTAGCATCTAAGTCCAAGAGGAGATCTGAAACAAAGGAAACTAGGTGGGGTAAATAGACCTCCCACACTAGTGTAGCTGAAAATGACCAAAAACCCCAGACACAGCTACTCAGAAATAATACAAAAAAGAGACTACACAGTCTTATTAGGGTTTCAACTCAGAAAATAGGAAAACAAGTAGATCTACTCATATATTAATCAATAATTCTTAAGAACTGAGATCTAGTCTCCTTATAAAAAATACAAGAGAACTCGGGAAGGGTTTCTTGTCATACACTCTACATACAAATGTGATCTTCAAAAAATTACTGAATAATCACTGCAACACTGAAGAATAAGAGTGTAGAAGGCTGAAAATATGTCTAATCTGATGTATATCCCTCAAGGGCTTCCTCCCATGAAAGGATCAACCTCTCAATCACAAGAAAACACTGCAATGGGCCACTAGACCATCCACTGAAGCTGCCTCCAAAAATAACGCATTCCCTAGCTGGAAAAGCACTGGGAATGTTCAGGAAATGAGTGGTCAGCTATCATAGATCTAAAATGAGCTCTAGACCTCTCCAAACAGATCTCTCGATAGAATGAAACCTCCCTCCTATGAGAAACTAGCTCAAAAAAGTGGGATTTCAATCCCTTCCACTGTTGCACCCTACAACACTGCACAATAACCTACATAAACTACACTGATGAAGTAGGCTGAAGCTTGGCCTGAAAAAATAATGTGGAAAATGAATGCAAACTCTTCCAAGAGGCTCCTCAAGGAAAGAGGTGGGATTCCCGCTCGGGAACACCTGGTGCTAAACAGCACAACAACCCTGCTAAACAGCAAGAGGAAGAAAAAATCCTGAGAAGAAAAATTAATAATCTAAAACATGAAGAATAATGTTGCCATCCTCTTCCTTAAATAAAATGTGAGTTTTCTTGCCCTTTTCCCCACCCAATTAGGTCATTTCCATCAAGAGATTCATCTCCCTCCAAAACTGCGTTATTCCTTCCTTGATTCCTGCTCCACTACAACTGCGTTGTTGACTTAGTCAGAGTAGACAGAATCAACCTGATATTATCCTTGTTCACACATGGAGGTGTTTTATTATCCTGCAAGGAGTGTCTCCTTTCACACTTGAAGTGTTTTTATTGCTCCTTAGGAGACTTATGGGCTTTTCTACCCATTTATTCGCCCGAAAATATACTGCTAACTCTAATGTTCCATTTAGCTTTGAGGCTAAAATTTGGGAACATTACAGTCCTCTCCTCAAAAATCTTTGCTTGTCCTCAAGTAAATGTATAGGGAGAGCCAAATTTCTCCCCTCCTCCTCTTGTGACCTCCCATCAATGGCCTCCATCATTGCATCAAGATAATCTGCAATAAAATTGCCATTCAAAGTTTCCTCCCAAGTGTGCAAAACCAAATGGCCTACATCAATCAAAGGTAGAAAGTGTGAATGGAAACCTGCTTGCTGTCCCATGGCCTCCACAAAGTAGGAGTGATGAAAAACATGGTGAATGATTGCCTCCCTCACCCATGCTATCATCCAAATAAAATGAGCCATCCTAGGTAGCTCATCAAAAGAATCATCAACCCCGGTTTTATACAATGTGTTGGGGCTGCATGGAGAGATTGGATTTTTCCATCCAAATGGTTTCTCTCTCTATTTATGGTAAACATGGGGCTGCCTCTGTCCTTGAGCTGAAATAACATGTTCTTCAATAATGGCCCAAGCTCCCCCATCAAACAATTCAGCCATGAAGTGCCTCCTCAAGTTCTTCAAGTGGTTCCTCCCACAAGAAGGGAAAAAGTGTGATGTGGCAATCATGGTTTGACCATGGCTTCTCCTGAAATGTAAAACATGTAAAGTGGGGAGAATCATGCTCCCAATGGGCATCTCCCATACCTCCAACACTCTCCAAACAATGCCTTCCATGAATATGAAAATATCATCAATAAATGGAAGCAAAATGTAATAAAAACAAGCTGCCATATGACAACCGGAGAGTGGTTCATAGTTCCACCAATGGAACCAGCGCAGTGCATCCTTGGCTTGCATCAAAACATAAATTAAAAAGTGCTTACCCAGCCACTTGTTTGCTGCCACAGTCATCTCATAAGATGGAAACATGAAGATACAATGTAGTGCCAATGGTGCACACCAAGAATCATGTGGCTTCCCCCACAAACCACCAATAAGGTAGCCAAAGTCAATGCTACAAGTAGCTACAAGTACATCATCATAAAATATGCAAGAAGAGATAAGTCTTCTTGATACATCTTGCTTCTCAAACAAGGAAAATAAGTACAATACAAAATGTGAAATTATACCTCCTCCATCATGTACTTGAGATCTTGAGCTGAAATGGCTTAACTAGAATATTTCACTCACCTCCAATGAGTCGGGAAGTGGCTATGACCTCCTATCTATCACCATCCGGGCTACGCATCTCTCCATATGATGAAATATGTCATGATGGATGCCCTCCCAAGTGAACTCCTCTACCAAAGAAAGGTATGCATCATAATGCATGTAAAGGAAGTCCTCATGTGCTGCAAGTAGCAACTTCTCCCTGAGACTAGAAGCTCTAGTCAAGAAGACTCTGCCATGTGAATATATTACCATATCATCCACCATATACTCATCATCCCTATTCGGGTCATCGAGAATCATGCATGCACCAAGATCCTTGGAGTACTCTACTAAGAGCTGAGATCTCCAATAAGGATCAATCCTCCTAAGATACAACGCTGGTGATCTAGCATGTGAAGCTCTCCTCATGTTGCTGCCTGCTACTTTGACATCCCCCATGCCAAATTTCTCCTCCAAACCCATCACCCCTCCAAAATTCAAGAGTGGTGAATCCAAAGACAAGATGTCTTTCATTAATGCTAGATCTGGTGGCCTCCCAGGTGGAATGCCTCCATGTAATGAGACATCAATGTCAAGAGTGGACTGTATATATGGTTGGGCAACCTTGCCCTTGCCTTCATAGCGTAGTACAGTCTACCTCCTCTTTGCATTATCTCTCTGAAATAGAGAAGGGTATGTGCCTCTCATCAAATGATGTTTCCCTCCCTTCCTACCTTCTCCCTTCATCTGCAATGCTTCACAATCATGCTACTCACTGATTGTGCTTTGACCTCCATGTATGAGATCCTGGGGAACTTCTTGCAAGGATACAAGAATCCCTCTTGCTAGAGCATGTGCTCCTCATTCCTCTGCATCAGGTACTAGATGTGCTCTAGGTGTGACAACGTTGTTGCTCTCATCTTCATCAATGTGTATGGGCAACATCTCAACAATTGGATCCTCTTGTGAAAAAGAGATCCCCATGCCCTCTTGTTTAGTAGTATGAACTAGAGTTCTTGCCTCTAACAATGTGTAATGCAAGATGTCAGCTTCTCCCATGGTTTTCTGAAGTGGAGTCTTCTCCATCACATGCAAGGTTTTTGTTCTCTCAAGTTTTTCTTTCTCATGTGTCTTAGGAAGTTTCCCATCAATGTTTCAATGAATCTTGCATGAGAGGAAGTGTTTGTATTTTTCAAAGAACAAGATTCAAAAATACACCATGCATGGGCCTTACCTCTGAAATGCAGCACTGCAATTCTGATGGCTTCATCTTCAGAAATGTGGTGTTTCTGTAAATAGGAGTCTAGCTCCTTCACCCAAGCTCCAGCGAAACATGTAGGTGAACCTTCAAAAGTAGATAGAAGAAATCTATCTGCATCCTGCTGCTTGCTCTAATCCACTTGGATCTTTCAAAACTCTTGGAAATTGGTATGATCTCTAAACCTCTCAGTTTGAGATTCATATTCCTGCAACAAATCACAAAGAGTTCTCCTCTTATGCATTCTCCCTCCTTTCATCCATCTCAAGATAGATCTAGGCACTTGATTGTGCTGTGCATCATGGTGTGTAGTTGCATGCTCACACTCACCATGTGCAAGTCTAGATTCAGCTCTAGATCCAAACTCCTTTGGATATCCCATCTCCATTCTTATTTTCTTCAGCTCTCCTTGAAAGCTCTGCATAGATTTTGGAAGAAGCTTTGTAAGCATGTCTTCCTTTCTCCCTTCACATAATGGATCCCTTTATTTTCTATCCATCTCTCCTGAAAGTGTAATGGCCTGAGATCCACAGGCTGAGACAATATTGAAGCTTTGATACCACTGTAATATCCCAAAATAGGGAAAATAAGCAGTATTGGGAATATCTTAAAATATTCCCAAAATGCACTGCTCAGCAATTCATTCATAGAAAAACACATTTCTAGAAATATAAGCCATATTAATGAAAAACATCACTTTTATCCATGAGATATGTCCATCTAGCATCTAAGTCCAAGAGGAGATCTGAAACAAAGGAAACTAGGTGGGGTAAACAGACCTCCCACACCAGTGTAGCTGAAAATGACAAAAAACCCCAGACACTGCTACTCAGAAATAATACACAAAAGAGACTGCCCAGTCTTATGAGGGTTTCAACTCAGAAAATAGAAGAACAAGTAGATTTACTAATATATTAATCAATAATTCTTAAGAACTGAGATCTAGTCTCCTTATACAAAATACAAGAGAACCCGGGAAGGGTTTCTTGTCATACACTCTACATACAAATGTGATCTTCAAAAAATTGCTGAATAATCAATGCAAAAATGAAGAATAAGAGTGTAGAAGGCTGGAAATATGTCTGATATGATGTAGATCCCTCAAGGGCCTCCTCCCATGAAAGCATGAACCTCTCAATCACAAGAAAACACTGCAACGGGCCACTAGACCATCCACTGAAGCTGCCTCCAAAAATAACGCATTCCCTAGATGGAACAGCACTGGGAATGTTGGGGAAATGAGTGGTCATATACCATAGATCTTAAATGAGCTCTAGACCTCTCCAAATATATCTCCCGATAGAAGGAAACCTCCCTCCTATGAGAAGCTAGCTCAGAAAAGTGGGATTCCAATCCCTTCCACTGCTGCACCCTACAACACTGCACAATAACCTGCAGAAATTGCGTTGATGAAGTAGGTTGAAGCTTGGCCTGAAAACCTTATGTGGAAAATGAATACAAAATATTCCAAGAGGCTCCTCAAGGAAAGAGGTGGGATTCCCGCTTGAGAACACCCGGTGCTAAACAGCACAACAACCCTGCTCAACAGCAAGAGGAAGCAAAAATTCTGAGCAAACAAATTAATAATCTAAAACATGAAGAATAATGTTTCCATCCTCTTCCTTAAATAAAATTTGATTTTACTTGCCCTTGGCCCTACCCAATTAGGTCATTTCCATCAAGAGATTCATCTCCCTCCAAAACTGCGTTATTCCTTCCCTGATTCCTGCTCCTCCACGACTGCGTTGTTGACTTAGTCAAAGTAGAATGAATCAACCTGATATTATCCCAGTTCACACATGGAGGTGTTTTATTAAGCTGCAAGGAGTGTCTCCTTTCACACTTGAAGTGTTTTTATTCCTCCTTAGGAGACTTATGGGATTTTCTACCCATTTATTCACCGGCCAAAGATATTGCTAACTCTAATGTTCCATTTAGCTTTGAGGCTAAAATTTGGGAACATTACAGGGTCAGAAACTTCCAGAGGCTCTATGGGCATACATAACAACATGGCGGAATACAGCCGGGTTTTCACCATTCGATTTGGTTTATGGTAAATCTCTGTTGTTTCCAGTTGAATTTGAAATAAGCACACTCAGAATAGCCCTAGAAATTGGTTTAGATCTATCAGATGCCCAGAAACACCGATTGGCTCAGCTCAATGAACTTGATGAAATACGTTCAATGGTTGTCTAATGAACTACTGATATTCAGGGGTAGAGAACGAAATGGCACGATAAGTTTATCATAAACAAGGTATTTCAAAGTGGAGATTGGGCACTACTTTATGACTCTCATTTCAAGGATTTTAAGGGAAAGCTTTGCACTCAGTGGATGGGACCTTATGAGGTGAATGTTGTATTTGATAATGGAACAGTCAGGCTAGCCAAAATTGACGATAAATGTATCTCCTTTATAGTCAATGGAAAACGCTTGAGATTATACCACTGGTCGGCCTCTAAGGATGCTTTTATTAAACAACTCTCTGAGAAATTTGATTTGAAGGTTATCAATGTAGAGAATCTTTCCTCTGCACCCTTGTAAAAATATATATATAATAATAATAATAATAAATAATTTTGTTTTATTTTTCTTGTCTTTTTGCAGGAGCTACGACTAAGGAGTAAAAATAAAATCAAGGAATACTCATGTTGCTGTTACTTGGTTGCTACTACTCCGATGCTGCTACACCAGATGTTGTTACTCGGTTGCTGCTACTCATGTTGCTTGGTTACTATTACTCCGATGCTGCTACACCGGTTAAAGGTTTCTCTCCTAGAGTTTCCTGAATTATTTTTGCAGGAAGGAGAAAGTGTAGTTCAATTGGGCAGGGGATATGAGCGCAGAAATGTACCATATCCATGGAACGAAGTTGCAGGCTTCGTGATTACATACATTACCTGCGAGGGTCAGGCCTCAGCTCTGTTAAACTCTCATTTTAAAATTCTAATGCACCTCCGATTTCCAAAGAATCAAGAGCATGCCCTAAACATGCCATTCTTTCTATTAAAACAACTGTAGCATACGACACAGGCTGCTCGGCACTCCCGCCGAATAATGGCAATACTTTCTAACCATGGACTGGTTTGATTATTGGTTGTGCATGCAATAAGTAGGTTGCAGGTTTCTTGGGATGAACTTTGTGGATCCTCGGAAGAAGAGGTAGCAACTATCGTCGCTAGTAGAGAAGAAGAGCCAGACTCTCTAGCTGGTTAGGTGGAAGAGGAACCTTCAGAGGAAATAAATCAAGAGGAACCTGAGGAAATGGAAACAGAGATTGATTAGGAAGAACCTGAGGAAGAGGAGATGATGATTGATCAGGAGGAACCTGAATAAATGAGTATGGAGGAAGCAATCGGAAACGAGGACAAGGCTGTCACACAAAAACCATCCTCATTGGAAAAAGCCACGGAAAATTAAATTAGAATGGAAGAGATTATTAGCGGCATAGATGATGCTGCCACACAAGAACCAGCTTCGCTCGAGGAACCCACAGAGGAAGGGATTACGGACATTATGCATGAAATTGATATTGTGATACAGTCGACAACCCTTGCCAATGAATAACAAAGGGATGGAATTGTAGATAGAGAATTGGTAAGAGATGATGTTTCGCAAGAAACAACATCACTTGCCCCGATAAAAATGGATGTTGATACAGTTGGGGGTGCTACATAAGAACCACCCCCAATTCGGCCCAAACAGGAGGACTTGACCCACGGAATCGATGTTGGACCTCAAGAGTTGGTACCAACTATGAAAATGAAGGAGATTTCCAGGGAAAAAGAGGCTAGAGAAGGAATGAGTTGGTTGGTCGATATTGTTCCACAAGAACCAGTATCGACCCATGAAGAAGAAGTGATAAGAGAAGGGCAGGAGGAAATAAGGGAATTGAGCCAGGGAATCAATGCTGCTCCACAAGAACCAGCATTGACTCCAGTTGAGGTAGTAACGCATGAAGTCTTTGTCCAACATGGGAATGATGATGAGGGATCCGTTCCCTGTTCTCCGCTCCTGTCCATGATGCCTAGAGGGGCAAGGGGATTTCACTTGCCTAAACGGTTGGTGGAAGAATTTGTTGTTCCCCCGGTATTAAAATTTTTTGACACGACTAAGGTTGGCCTAGACACTAATAAACCAGAACAATTGGAGGCTCACAGAGGGGTTGATGCCAGCCAAACAGTAGAAGTTTCCAGGAGAAATGTAGAAGAAGAAGGACCTGTGGATCAGGGGCTCCGCCAAGAGGGTTTGACGAAAGAATTGGTAGAAGATGTCGGTAGCATTATTCCGCCTTCTGAGCCTATCATAGGTCCAGAACCTGAATTCACTATTAAACAAGAATGGGTCAAACAGTGCGAGAAAAGAAGGTTACCTCTTAAAAAGAGGTACCAGCTACAATTCAGTGAAACCATAAGACTGAAAAGAGAAGTTCAAAGTTTGAATAATCAAGTGTCATGTTTAAAAAGGTAAAGGTCTACAAATGGAGGTCAATAAAGCCAAAGGCTGAAGTCTCCACTGCGGCTACCCAAACCGGCCCAATCAAAGAATTGTTTGAAGGTCAGGAATTCGTATTGGTCGCCAAAATTCAGAAATGGCAGACTGCAGCAAGCAACCACAAGAAAGAAACAGCTAGGGTTTGGGAACAGGCTGTTGGAGTCGTTACAGGGTACATAGATCAATTATACAAGGCTCGACTGAAGCAGGCCGAATAGAAGGCTAGGATAGAAGAGTTGGAAGAACAAATTCAGTTGCTAAAGACAGATAAGGAGAAGATGTTCTCCCTAGTACAACAGGTAATGGCCTACAAACCTCCTGCACATAGCTATGCATTATTCCTTCATGAGCAATTTATTTACTTTTGTCTTGAAAGTGTATATAAGGAGATTTGGTACGAAATTGAGGACCCCATTCAATTTCTTCGTATTTTAAAAATTCATGATGTTATAGGACAACATTTAATGTGTGAGCTTTACATGCATGGGTATTATTTAAAGCATGATCATTCCTTTAACCCCGTTCCATTCGTGGGGGACATCCATTTAAGGGCTTTCACCTCCTATACCATCAATTAGATTAAATGGAGAAAGGCTTGGGATACATTTGAAGAAAATCAAGCCGGAAAACCATTAATGGTAAGAAGAGATCATGGTCAGTCCGCAAATATTTACAATAAACATTATACCTTTCTACAGATTAAGGGCCGAAAGGAACACATGACAGAAACTCAGAAGTGGTGTGCTGACTTATGTGTCGACCAAATTACGACATTTCACCAGGAAGCCCTGGATAGTTGTCAGAAAAGATAGATGTTGTCTTCTTTAGCTGTCAGGGGAAGAGAACCATTTGGGGCACCTAACTTTGCACGTGCCTTGGAAAGAATGCCACGTTATGTGGCATGTATTCATACCTGTGAGGTTAGATGGATGGGATTGAGATTTCGGTTTCCCCTTTTATGGCTTCCAGCGAAACAATATACTCTTGCTTATAACATTGAACCCGACTGGTGGAAAGACGTTGTTTTGATAGAGGGATATAAGCCACCAAGAACAAAGATGGCTATAGAATATGACCTTGCAAAGCTTCATGCTGATCACATTCAGTCCAACCCGAACCTGAGGAGATGACGAGATGCATGAGGACATGCAGATAGATCAGTCGGGGGGAGATGTTGGGCACCGAATTTTTATACTTTCTTCTCTCATTTTTACCCTACCTTTCTATCTCTTTGTGCCATTATTCATCTTAAAATCATGAGGTAAAACCCTTTCTCATATATTTTATGGGATATTTGATTAATGATGTACTTGTCATGGAGGTTTTACCTTTTTATGTATTAACTCCTATATTTCTTCAGATTTGGCTGCAACAAGCGCATTGCGGCTGCAAGACAATGCACAACCCATCATTTGTAGAAATTATATAACTAATGCATTATATGTCTAAGATTCTCCTGATCACACACTATTTGACTTCATGCACAATACATAATCTATTCCACCATTGACCATCACATACAGAAATAAACAAGATTACAATGCACACATGAAACCATACAAATTCACACACATTAACACAGTGATTTAATGGGAAAGCCTGAAGCTAAAAACCCCAACCATCTATATATAATATATGTCATAGAGATCATGTAACAATCCTCGTACAAAGTTGAACATGTCAAGCTCTCAGTACAATACAATCACTACACACTAATCAGGTCCGATCTAGAAAATCCTTGCACCGATCTCTGCCACCTGCTAGCCTGCCTCTACTACACAATCCCTGCTGAAGAATGGCTCTGAATGAACTCAAAACCACCTGGCTTGCACTGCACAATCCTCATTGGCATCTCCACTGAGTGTTGGATGAAATCAATGCATCACTATAGTCACAACTGATAGTCACACTTGCTCTTTCACCTACCTCTCCATTGGTATCCATTGAACTGTCCATGGACTGTAGTTAACTGATTTTTTCTTCATTTGATTAATGAGTTATTATTTAGTGAATTAATTAACTAATTAATTCACACCACTCTCACTAGTGTATCAATCAGTTAGACTAGATACAACTAGCTCAACTGAGTCTAACTGAGTTAAACTAAATACAACTCCACCAACTACTTCTATAACTCCACCAAACTCTATCACATGAGTTCTAATTGAAGTCCTCATGCATTAGCTCCAGTAAACCCTCAGGAATAGCGTAATTCCTTCTGTCAGCTGCTGTGCCACATCTGTGCACTTAACTGAAGTGCTCCAAGAGAATAAGATATTGTTTAGAGTCCAAATATTATTAAGAGCTAATAATATTCGACATATCTATTTTTAGACTGGCAGTCTAAAAATAGACTCCGCCCAATATGTCTAAAAATAGAAGTCCATCTATTTTTCCAACTTGACCAACCATCCACAAATAGCATCCTGCAACTCATATAATATGATCGACATGTCTAAAAATAGACATAGTCTAAAAATAGACTTTGTGCCAAAAATAGCTTGCGGGCCCACTTAGTGAAGGCGACTCTTTTCACTAAGCTCATCATCTTGTTGAATCTCAACACTCCCTCTCAACAAGATAGGGATTATTTGCCACCCCGATCCTGTCTCTATGGTATTCGAATTTTCTCCTGGTGAGCACCTTCGTCAGAATATCTACATCCTGATCCTCCGTAGGAATGTAAGATAGTAACATGATCTTACGCTACACACAATCTCTGATATGATGGTACCAGATGTCAATATGTTTAGATCTATCATGAAATACTGGATTAACTGAGAGTTTAATGCAACTTTTATTATCACAATATATCACAGTAGGATCTAAGTGTGAACCGAACAACCCGACCAGGATCTTCCTCATCCATATAGCCTCGCATGCAGCCAAACTTGCTGCCATGTACTCGGCCTCTACTAAACTGAGTGCCACAGATCTCTGTTTCCTGTTGTACCAAGAAACTAATGTAGACCTGACACTAAAAATCCCTCCAGATGTGCTCTTTCTGTCTGTTAGGCTCCCTGCCCAATCTGCGTTCGTGAAGCCATGCAGCTTCACCTCATCCGACTGTCTGTACCACAGTCCATATCCAGATGTGCCCCTGAGATACCTCAGGACATGCTTGCCTACCTTCCAAAAGAGTTTGGTAGGCTTAACCATAGCTTGTGAAAGTTGGTTAACAGCATAGCATATGTCCAGTCGTGTATTGACAAAATACATGAGCAAACCAACCAACTATTGATAAACATTGGCATCCACTACCTCTGCCGATGTAGCATCCTCTTTCTTCCAACCACCAAGAAAAGGAGTGTTGACAGGTTTGCAGCCTTGCATGTTGAACTTCTCTAGTATCTCCTAGGCATACTTTCCTTGAGACACAAACAGTCCACCCTTCCGATGCCAAATTTCTAATCCTAGGAAATAATGAAGGAGGCCCAAGTCCTTCATCTCAAACTCCTTTGCAAGACTAGCCTTACATGAGTGTATCAACAGTTCATCACCTGTGAGTATCAAATCATCTACATAAAGTACAATGATTAGCAACTTACCCTCAACCACAATCTGGTGCAGGTTAGGATCTGCCTCACTCTTGGTAAAACCAAGTCCAGTGAAATAACTGTCTATCCGTGTGTACAAAGCACGAGGTGCTTGTTTCAGCCCATACAGCTCTCTCTTGAGCCTGCACACATGCGACTCGCTGCTGAATATTTTGAATCCTTTAGGTTGCTCTATGTACACCTCCTCCTCAATGACTTCGTTGAGGAACACAGTCTTCACATCCATCTAATGAATGTGCGATCCCATCTGCACTAAGAGAGCAAGGATGCTCCGTATGGAAGAATACCTTGCGACAGGTGCAAAGGTTTCTTCATAGTTGATCCCCTTAATCTGTGAGAAGCCCCGAGCAACAAATCTTGCCTTGTACTTCTCGACGCTCCCGTTAGAAGCTTGCTTCACTTTGTAGATCCATCTCGAACCTACCACTGATTTCCCTTCCGGCCTTGGGACAATATCCCATGCACTGTTTCTGACAATCGAATCATACTCTTCCCCCATGGCATCTACCATACTGAAGGTCATAAACTCCCTCTGAAAAGTGTGTCCATCACGTGCAACATACGCTGAGGCCATGCTCTCATTAATCTGATCGGTGAGCGTCTCTGTCTGGTTGTGATGTAGGTTCTCCTACATTTTGTGTTACATCAAGGTCAGGTGGCCTTGACTTCTGCAGTCTAGCTTGCTACGTGTTTGGTGCTGCATGGTGGTTCTTCACTCCATGACTCTCTTGTGGCTGGGGCATGCCGAGAGGGCTCGGCCTACAAGGCCCTGAACTCTCTGTCTCCCACTGCGATAGTTCAGTCCCTCAGCGAACACTTCATGGCTTTCTCCTCATGAAATTTGATATCCCGTCGCACAACAGTATTGCGACTGTCTGGCAAATACACACGATAGTTGTGGGGCGTATCAGTGTACCCCACAAATATCCCAACCTCTGTAGTCGGCTCCAGCTTCTTCCTGGCATCCTTCGTCACATGAATGTAAACAGGTGAGCCAAAAATCTTCAAATGAGAAATATCAGGCTTCTTACCATAAAATGCCTCTTCGGGTGTACTCATGCCAAGTACTCTATGAGGACAACATTTTTGCACATAAACCGTAGTGTTGCATGCTTCTGCCCACAAGTGTATGCGAAGGCCCTGATCATGCAACATCACCCATGTGGCACCCACGATCGTTCTGCTCTTTCGCTCCGCGACCCCATTCTACTGTGGGTTATGAGGTGCTATGAGCTCTCTTCTAATTCCTTCTGCACTGCAAAAGTCTTTGAATTCGCCAGAGATGAATTCACCACCATTATCGCTCCTTAGAGCCTTCACCTGCTTCCCCGAATCTTTCTCAACTAGCGCCTTGAACTCACAGAAATTTGAGTATTTTCCTAGGGATCTTCTTCTCTATTAAATGCAAGTATGTTAGAATCCTCAAGTAAAGGGGTGAATAGAGCCCCAATTATGTTTGAAAGGTTGAGAGGCATGAAAATGTATATGATCCTCATAATGAAAATATAACTGGAAATCTGGGTTGTAGAAATATTCCATGTATTCAGCTATAGGATCATAGAAGACATAATTGGTTTGATGATTCTCAAGACATTCTGCAACTTTGGACAACTCATATATGCTTTTCTTAACAACACAAGATTTTAGTTATGTGCTATCAAATTGATTTTCAAACTAATTTTCAAAAATAGGGTATTCTTCCTCAATCTCAAAAGAGAAAGGTAGCAACACCCTCTATTTGTGTTCTGGCATTAAAAACTTTTGAAAGGACTGATCTTGATCATGAAAACTATAAGATTGAATTTGATATTCTAAAATTTCAATGTATTTTTCAATGTTTTTAGCAACTTCATCCATAAATTGAATCTTATCTTCTGACTTGCACTCAAATGACTTTAGATTAGAAGACAAGGATAAAGAAAAATTTTCATTTCATTCACTTCCTCATTAGTGTGATCATTATTTGATGTAGGCTGATGCAAGGGATGACATGAAGAATAAACTTCTTCCTTTACCTGAGTATTATATCAATTATCTTCCAATATTTCCTCTTGTTGTTTGAAATGATTCTCATATTTCTGATGATCAAAATACTGACAAGTTTGCTACAACTTTTCATCAAACTCAGAGGATGTAACATGATTCTCATATATAAACTCCTGCTGGGTTTCATTTTCATCCAAGAGAGAGGCTAGCCTTTCTTCTTGTTGATGAAATGGATTTTCATAAAGGGCCTCTAAAATGTCCTCATCCATGAACTCATCATCTTCATAACAATTCTCCAAAAATTCAATAAAACTCACGCAATGTTTACAGTAGTCTTTGACCAGCAATAAGGATGGATGAAACTCTTCATACATCTCATAAAATGCAACATGGAAATCAGCAAGAGAATATAATGAATCATTTGGAAGGCTTTCATACCAATACCATGTTTTTCCTTCTAAAGTGACCATAAACATCTTCATGAGACAATCCTCAGGGAACTGAACTTTAATTTCGCATACATGCATATGGAATCTAACCAAATGAAGAGCAACATTTTCTTTCTTTTCATCTTTAAATATGGGAAGATCAATTAACCATTCAACCTTTGGCATAGGATTTGGAAAACCAGGGATATGACACTAATTCATAGGGGCATACTTGGCATTTATTATTGCAATTAAAATCATCTTGCAACTTCTTCAAGCTACTAATGTTCAAGCAGTAGAGTCACCTTACAATTGATTATTTGATGTGTGGAGTCGCCAAAGCAGAAACACTGCCAATATGTGCCTAAGTGTTTGCTGCTCTCAGACCTTAGAACTGAAACTTTTTCGTTCTTCCCAGGGAAAATTTACACCTTCAGTCCCCAGCAACGGCACCAAAATGTTATCACAAAATTGCACTTGATAGGATGCTAATCAGACAACTTCATGTAACTGTTTCAAACCAGATTTTGACTGAAGCTTAGCCTCTTAAGTCTGAGAGGGATCTCTCAAAAGGGTTTATGATATTAGATAATGATAGAACTAGATGGCTAACTCTATAAAGTAACTTGGTTTTTGTGTATGTAGGTTGAAAAGAGTGCAGGCTTGCAACCATTGGGCTTATGGAGTCAGCAATCAGTGGTTTCAGTGGCAAGGTTTCTTGACATGGAAGCTGAGGCAGATAGGGTTATTTAACAAAGTAAATTCACTCATAAAACATAAGAAAACACATTCATTTCATTGCTAAAGGAATTCAGAGCATAGATTTATGAATGCTAAGTAATATCAATGAAATCTACTGCTAATGGTTCCAAGGAAATTCACTCATAAAACATAGGAAAACATAGTCATCTCATTACTAAAGGAAGTCAGAGCACAAAGTTATGAATTCTGAGTAATAGCAATGAAATCTACTACAAGTAGTAAAGCATAAGATGTAGATAAATGAAACATTAAAAACCCCATGAGAATCTCAGTTCTGTCAAGAAGAAAACCACTCTGTATTACTGATATGAGTCAAAATACATAAGGCAGCAGTTTGTTGCAAAAAGTCTCCAACCCTTTACCAATTCGACTCTCTGCCCTTTAATAGACTTGTTACATGATGAGATGATCTGCCTCCTGGCTAGATTCATCGAATTTACCCTACTGACACCTTGCATAAAAATAAAACATCTATTTTAATGATAAAATTATTGATAATTTGGAGGGGTTACAGTTAATACAAATTCTCTTCTTGATAATTACTTGTGAGGTTTCTTGTGTAGCTTATGTATTCTCTTAGTTAATATTTCATCAATTCAATTATCAAAATGCATAGGACACAAATATTTACGCAGAAGTAACACTTTTATTGTAGGAAGGTAAATCACAGATTTACCTTCCTTACATTACACTTAAGGTCTGCACTTCAACACTTCACATTAACCCTTAATACCTTGCCTTCAGCATTTAGCATTTACTTTCAACACTTCGAATTTACCTTCAGCACTTCGAGGTTACCTACATCACTTCAGATTTATACTTCAGATTTACCTTCAGACTTTCGGACCTTCAGACTTCGCTTTTACCTTAAGACATTTAGACCTTCACACTTTGCTTTTACCTTTAGATCTGCATTTTTCCTTCCGCAATTTATACTCTTGAATCCGCACCAAATTTTGTCCTTTAGATCCGTAATTAAACTCTGAAAAGCCTCAAACATATCCACAAATTTCTTGTCCTCCAAATGAGCCACAGGGTAGTCATATATATATATAGATGACTTGTCCAGCTATTATGCAGACCATTCTATTGGTATTTAGGCTGACTTGGTAGCTTGCAAATTAGGCCAACTTGTAGTTTATTTTCTCCAGTATTTTTATGATCTATTACTTCACATATATTCCCATATCGTTGTAGGTTTTTTCCGCTATATTTTGAGCTTGTATGCCAACACTTATGGAGGGTTGTTGAGAGCTTCTTTACAAGGTCTTAGAGCATATCCATATGAACTAGATCCTTCATGATTTTCACACTTAATCCTAGAAGACAAGAACCTAATAGACATCAAGAAGAAGTCTATCTACATAATTAAATCTTGCTCATGAAATCCATGAAGCAAGTACAACAAAATACATTTTATTATCGTTGTCTCCTTTTCATAATTACAAAGTCAACATGAAGACCAACCTAGTTACATTTTACAACACTCCCTCTTAACTAGGGAGGTATTCATATAGTTACATGATCACTTTTAAACTAGATAATCTCATAAGAAAAATCGGATTGGTAATCGCATCTTTATAGCATCATATCAACCAGCATTGTCCTAGTGCAAGGCCTTGAATAACAACCCCATCTCTTCAACGAGACAATGGGCTTCAATGCTGGCGAGACATATGAATTATATACACCTTCGACATTGTCTCTCCAAGGTACATACTCCACCCGGTTGTTCCCAAAGTATGACCTTCTTGGACTATTCTTCTCTTGGGTATCTAGCCCTCAAAGAATATCGGTCCCTGACTAATCTTATCTTGAATTCCCTATCACATTCTCAAAGAGTATCGAATGCCAGATGATTACCCAATCCTCCATTCTATCTTCCCAAGACCAGAATGATGTGTCTATCTCTCCCTCTTAACTAGGGAGGACATATTCCATAAGGGAATGTACTCATTCCTAAACAAGGAATGCACTTAAGCTCATTCTTAGGAATTACCAAGTTTCTTCCAAGAAAGAAACTTACCATCAGGCTCCCTCTTAACCAGGGACCTCCAGCAATAATGGTGAGACACCCAGTTTCTCATGAAGAATTCCTGTCCTCAATGTCATGGATTTCAATATTGAGGAATCTCCATATTTTAGCTTCATAGGGCATAGATCATCCATCACTTTCATCCTGAGTCAAGTCAGCTATCAGAAAGTGATTCATCATACTTCCTTATCTGATACATTGTTATGCCATGTTACTTTTCCTTAGAATCATCTCCAAGGATCATACATCCTTTCTTATGATTAGCAGCCATGCACAAGTTCATCGAGATAAGCATATACAAATGAACTTTTAGAACAAAAGTTACCTTAGTGATGATCTTTCACCATGACATCTTCCTATAGGCATCGACATCCTTTATACAGATTGACACATCTCCTAATGATATGTTGTTCCAAGGGTCTTCTTCCTTACCAGACTTTTGTCAGAGTCTACATATCTTCCCAGGAGATCTCCTAGTCACATCTTCTTGGCCTCCGAATGATAACTACCTCTTGACATGGTTGCATTTCAAGATCTCTTCCTCTCTGCACATTCTTTATTTATGGGAACTTACAACCTTTCTAGTTTCTTTTTCATATACAACCATCTCATATTTCATGAGGACATATTATGTTTTCATATGTCCGTGCACTGAGAGATACTCCTCCATAGATCATGCTTCTAAATATAGAAGTTCATTACCTGCAACCATATGACATGACTTCACCGCATCCATTGTTAGCATATAAATATATACATACCTCATACCCTTTTTCCCTTGAGTCATCTTGTAGCAATTTCTCAAGTATGAAGAGCTTCATTCTCTTGGCATGCTCCATCAATATCCCAGAGATTTGTTTCCATGATGACCCTTTCTCTTGATGACTGCTTTCCATTAGTAATGTTATTAGAGAGGTTTTCCCAGAGCTAATTCACCAAGAGCTCCTACCATGCTTTCATCAGGATGCTACACTGCTTCCTATCATATAACCAACAGAAATCACTTAAAGAAGAAGATGATCTTAATCGTAGTGTAGACCCCTTGCTTCTTCTTTCTTAGATTTTCTTTGAATCAGGTTCTTCCTTTTTCTTCAATTTTTTTTTTTTTGAGTTCTGCAAAACTATTGCCTTCAACTTGTCTTCTTCCATAGAAACCCTAGGTTGATGAGTGAGGTAACTTACTTATCCCATGATTTTGTTACCCTCATGATCATATGAGTTATTGTTTCTTAAACTTCCATGATGTCACATTGCATCAAATCTTAAGCAGGATCTAGGAGCCATAAAGAGACTTATTATGAGAGAGACTATTCTTAATGATCTCTTACTCCCTCTTTCCATACACTCCTTCCATCCTTTCTGGTGACATGAAATTTCTTGTACTATTCATAATTCTTCTTCCAGCTTCTTTTATGTCTCCAATATTTTTCATGTGAGAGAGCCTTAAGATTTCCTTTCCATGAATTCAAAGGAGACACTTATCTATGACTTTATTTATCTATGAGGACCATGACTATCCTCCTTGTTTCATGCAAGGATCTTGGTAGCCCAACCAGCATATAGATCTCCCTGCAAAAAAATTTTAATTTAACCAAATTTGATTATAGAATGAAAGATACTTACTTGATAAGTGAAGATAAAGTCTTCAACTTGATTTCTTCTATGGTGGTTGATAAAACATGTGTTAGTGCTTTCTCTTTGGATGATCTTCTTCAAGGGTAAGGATTAGATATTTGTTGTAATGATGATAAAGCCTTATTTTGGTTGTTTATGTCTCTTTTCTATTTCCATCATGAAACTGAGGCCTCATTTTTGGTGTTGAAATCATTCTTTTAAGATAGCACTGTGAGTTCTCCAAGATTGCGGTGTCAATATATACGTATATTTGTTCCTTTAGTCATGAGGTGGCAGTATAGATATGACTTGATCCTTTATTACTTTGATGGAAATATAGAAAAGTTTTTACACTATGATTTTGTGGCAGCTTGAATATCTCTATTTGTAGTTATATAACACTTCTATTTGAGATAATATTATGAACTCCCTCTTTAATATATCTAACTTGATCTCTGAGATATCAAACTTGATCTCTGAGATACATCAAACTCTTTTCTATTCTGCAATTTCACCGAACTTGTTTTATGAAGTTACACTGAAATTGTATCACTGAATTTTCATCGAACATGTATCTTTGCAATTTCACCGACCTTGTATCAATACCACTGAGCTTGTATCTCTGCAATAGAACCCAAATTCTTCTTTGTAATAGCACCAAACTTCTTTTCTCTGAATTTGATCTCAGATAGTAACTTTTATCTTCTTGATAATAAGGTGATCTTCTTTTACCATAGTTCTGAAACCATGTTGAGAATTTGGAGGGGTTACGGTTAATACAAATTCTCTTCTTGATAATTACTTGTGAGCTTGCTTGTGTAGCTTATGTATTTTCTTAGTTAATCTTTCATCAAGTCAATTATCAAAATGCATAGGACACAAATATTTACACAAAAGTAATACTTTTATTGTAGGAAGGTAAATCACAGATTTACCTTCCTTAAATTACACTTAAGATCTGCACTTCAGCACTTCACATTAATCTTTAGTACCTTGCCTTCAGCATTTAGCATTTACTTTCAGCACTTTGAATTTACCTTCAGCACTTCGGGGTTACCTACAGCACTTCGGATTTACCTTCAGACTTTCGGACCTTCAGAGTTCGCTTTTACCTTCAGACCTTCATACCTTCAGACTTCGCTTTTACCTTCATATCTGCATTGTTCCTTCTGCGATTTATACTCTTGAATCCACACCAAATTATGTCCTTTAGATCCGTACTTAAACTCTGAAAAGTCTCAGACAGATCCGCAGATTTCTTGTCCTCCAAATGAGCCACAGGACAGTCATATATATATATATATGACTTGTCCAGCTATTAGGCCAAAAATTCTATTGGTATTTAGGCCGACTTGGTAGCTTTCAAATTAGGCCAACTTGTAGTTTATTTTCTCCAACTTTTTTATGAGGTATTACTTCACATATATTCCCATATTGTTGTAGGTTGTTTCCGATATATTTTGAGCTTGTGTGCCAACACTTCTGGAGGGTTGTTGAGAGCTTCTTTACAAGGTCTTAGAGCATATCCATCTAAACTAGATCCTTCATGATTTTGACACTTAATCCTAGAAGACAAGAACCTAATAGACATCAAGAAGAAGTCCATCTACATAATAAAATCTTGCTCATGAAATCCATGAAGCAATTACAACAAAATACATTTTATTATCTTTGTCTCCTCCTTTTCATAATTACAAAGTCAACATGAAGACCGACCTAGTTACATTTTACAAAAAAAATGACAGCTATCCTGCTTGAAAGTCCTTTTCCTAATAGGACTCAAACTGTTCATTATTACATTAACAACTGTATCTCCTAAAAACAATTACATCTTTGACAACTATTCCCTCACATGTTCAAATAGGGTATGATGAGACTCATCACTCACATGTTCAAATAGGGTATGATGAGACTCATCACTACATGGCATCTTAATTGAGCTCCTCTAAAACTAGAAACAAACCCTATTTTTTAGGAACACTGGTGTTTATCTTCAACAAGGAGTTTAGTTGATGAGTTGGCTTCATCACTTGGTCTTTAAGTCTTGAATGACTACTGGAAATATTCCTTTAGCCTTAGAAAGTGTCCAGTTGTCCAAAAGTGCACAAAAACCTACTCATATAACTTCAAAAAAGTACGCTACGAAAGTATAATAGTTTCGTAGCATTGCAAAAATTCCCCTTTCCCTCAATCTTTCTAATTATTTCCTCCAAAATGATGTTCATTATGTCTTTATACATCTTCCATACCATTTTCATCCCTTGGGAGCTCCAAAAAGAGGTTCAAATGAAAAAAGGAAAACTACAGTAATTTTGTAGTGTTTTCCTATTCTTCAAGCCCAGGAACGCTACAAAACTATTGAAAACAGTCAAAATTCCAGAATTTTGTGTAGCCTCAAAAATATACCTTCCAAGTACAAAAACCTTGTTTCTAACATTCCATTAGCCTTCAAAATCATAAACCAACTCACACTATGTTTCTTGAAGGGTTTCTTCCTAATTGATGATGAGTTGAGCAATTGGCTCCTCAACTACTGTCATGTTAAGGAATTTTTTCTCCAACTCCTCATGGATTAGTTCAAGCTGTTCCTGGAGGTCTTTAATCTGATCTTTCAACTTTTTGTTGGTGGCTTTCAAATGTATGTTCATTCTCTTGACATGTTTGACCTCTTTCCTCAATGGAATGGTCCAATTGATAAACTGTTGTGTATTGTCTAGGGTCTTGGAAACACTGTCAACTTGTTCTTCCCAAATCTCTTTCATCTTTTCAAACTGAACCTTCTCTACATTGTGCTTCCTTGCTTCTTTATTTATAACAACAATTTCATGATTTTCCAACTTCAAATGTTCTTCAAGGAGTTCAAACTCTATTTTTTCCATTACTTTATCTTTTCCTTTCTTTGATTTGCTAAATGTATCTTTCTCTGCAGGTGATGAAAGATCAATGATGCCTTCTAGTGGCTAGACTGTGTCAGTAGGTGGATGAACCTCTTTACTGCTCTCTAATAGCTTTCTAGCATGTCTTTTCATAGGCTTTCTTGCTTGGAACATGAAACCTGCATCTTCTCCTTCAAATTCTATTTTCTTTACAGATTTGGCTTTCTTTAGTTTCTGTACACCTTCCTCTATGTCCTCAGCCTGGACTATAGGAGTCTCTTATATGTCAATGGCATGTAATATGTCTTCTAGGTTTCATTTAGCTGCTGATCTATCTTCTACAACCATTTTTTTGTCTTCTAAAGCCACTGTTTGACTCCTTGTCATCCTTTTGCTTTATCTTTTGCAGCAGTTTGTTTGTTTTTGTTTTGCAGGTTTGACCACTTTTGATTTTTGTTTTCCAGGTGGGACATTTGGTATATCACAACTCTCTAATTTCTCTGTTTCCATCATGATTGGTTCACTTGGTTCTACTACTAAGGGTGATGGAATTCTCCTAGGTTTAGGAGTTCTTGAAGGAGTAAGAGCATCCAACTCAAAATCACTAACAAGTAAAAAGGAAGACTAGTCTCTGCCTAGTCTTTGGAGCTCATTTAAAACCAGCAGTTTAATTAAACCATGATGAAACAATGAAGTCTCACTCCCTTCAGGTTTTGCTTGGACCTTATCTGCCATTTTTTATAAACTCCTATGTAAATAGAAAGGCAGATCAAGGGATATCTTACCAGTAAAGTGAAGGAGTAGCTTGAAATGGTATGAGTATACTTTATGATATCTTCCTTCATAAGTAAAATATTTTTGGATGATGAGCAGCAATTTTAAGTAGTTATCCTTCATGCAACTCCTTGGAATAGCATTAGTGAGGTCCATTTCACTATTTTCAGGCTTCATAAACTCTTTGCACTACTCCATGCTGAACTTGAAACCTTTGAACCACTTCCCTTGTCCCCTTGGAATCCTTGTTGATGTTGCTATAACCTATGGTGTGATGGAAAGATTAAGCATCCCCACTATGGTCGTTGTTCCACTGAAATTTAAAGCAAATTCTTGGAAACCTGTAATGGTAGCCTTGTAATCTTTCACAAAATTGTAAGCATCATGTCCTTCTGAAGACTTCTACAGTTGTTTGGTCTTCATTGATCAAATTCATATCTGCTGGTTCATATCTCAGACATTTTCCACCCTTATTTGTCCTTCTTTTTTCTGCCATGGTTTCCTTAGTGCCTTCTCAACCTCGCTTGATAGTTCTCAGCCTCGTTTGATATTTCTCAGCCTCGCTTGATCAGTGATCTTTGTAAACCTTTGAAAACACCAGCCACGGCTTTGGCTCAATGCAATAGCTCTCCAGAGCTCGATATCATGTGAAGAAGAAATGAAGAATGAGAAATGCCTGAATTAGGAAAGATTTTGAAGTTTGATGTCCACTCATAACACAATGATGACTCATACATGCCTAAAATGGTGATGATGACTTCAGACCTTACCATGTACCTTTCATTTTATCCCTCAATGACTTGAATGGTATCTAACTTACCTTTTCCCAATGATATTCTGACACCTAACAGCTAATCTGACAAGACAGACATGAAATCACATTTTCGTAGCGTGCTTAGTGTAAATTTGTGTGTTTTCGCTACAAAATTATGAGCAATTTCGTAGCGAAAAGTGACATTTCTCAATGTATTTTGCTACGAAACTGTAGTTTCTTGGCTGAAACAACTATTTCGGTACACAAATCTTGGGAATTGAAATCTGTCAAAAAATTATGAGTGATGTGAAATGAGCGGATTTGAAAGTGAGTGGGTTTGGCCCTTAGGGCAAGCTTAAACAAGAAAAAATTAGGATTTTCCTTGACCAAGTATATAAAAAATGAATCCTACAACCCTACCTTTGACACATGAACTATATGACCATGTCAAATAATGACTCAAAAATTTATGAGTGATAACACCTCCTATCAAAGAATGGAGTAAGGGATTCATGACTCTTTCTACGATGATAGGTTAAGGTCTCAGGGTCTCCCATTTTAGATGGGGATTGTGGCGTCGCTAGAGGAATATTAATTAATGTTGTCAATGAATCAATTCCTTAATGATTCACTAGGGAGGTAGGCCTGCTTCCTCCTCGACAACGGCGCCAAAAATGTTACCACTCAAACTAGTAGGGTACCTAAAAGGGACTTCTAAGAGGGCAACTGCTAGTTCAAGGGAAACGATGGAGACTCCCTTCTCTTAACTGAATTTCACCGATGGGATGAGGCTTGATAGTTAGGAAGTCACTTATAAAGGATGGATCAATGAATAGGTGTGAAGTGGCCTTAAAGATCCTTTTCTTAGGATATAATGAAGAATGGAACTTGCTTGCCTTTCAAGCAAAAGACTTGATATTCTGGGGAGAGGGGATGAGGATTGGAGGGTTGAGGTAGAGAAATATGACCTATTAAGAAAGTTCTCAATCCCTAAAATACCTTAGGAAATTGGATTCTCGAGTAGTCCTTAATAAATAGGCTTTGGTGAAGAATGGGACCACATGAGGCCAAGTTGACCCAGCCCATATTAGGAGATGAATTTTGGCAACAAATGATGTTCTTAACTTGGCCAAGGTGAGGGAAAAGGATGAAACAATAGTTTTCACTGAAAGATGTCAAATTGATCCTATTAGGTACCAGCCTTGGGAACACTAGGGAAAAAAATTGGTCCTCTAAGAGCTAGGTCTTAGGGTATCTGGAGATTCCACTGTCAGATTTGCTTCAAATTCAGAGGATAGCAAGGCAACCCACCAGCACATTTGTATCTAGGAGATCGATGTTTTCCTATGGTTAGTTTCTCGGGAAATTGATACCCTAGGTGACCTAGAGAAAAAGGTAAAAAAGTGGAAAAAAGGGTTGAAATGATCACCCTTTCGAGGGAACAGTGCTTGATTTCACTCGGGGATATGGAGTCAAGGAGAATGGTGAAGACAGATTTTTTTTCTTGTTCAAGGAGGCTCCAAAAGTCAACTTCGTCCAAAGTTAGAGAAAAGAGAAGAAAAGTGACTTTAAAGCATTTATACTTCATACAAATGTTGAAGGCTAGGAAATTTTATTCATCCAGAATTGGCCATACATAGTATAAGCTAAATAGACATAATTCCACATTAAACACATGCATCAATTAGACCTAATTATAGTGAAGTTTCAATATATGCAACAACATAAAAATAGCATTAAAATTTCACTTACATGTTAGACAATATATCCAACCATCATCGCATTTTCATTATAAGAATCTCCAAGATAGAAAAGAACCCAATCCATACATCAAAATTCATCCATCATTCAAAAACACCCACCAAGGAAAAAATGTGAAATTCTCTAGTGAGAGAGAGAGATCCCAATCCAAGTGATCATACAAATGAATCCATCTAACTCTTATTTATACACCAATTAGGAGTTTGATTTATATAATGGGCCTACATTAGCTACTAAAGTAAAATAATGTGCAAATAAACTAACTTTTGGTGAAAATCCCACCAAACTAGCTCGCAAATGAAATAGTAAGCCTCTTAGGAGGTCAAATAATAATCTATGCATGTCATGGGGCCCTCCAAGAGGCTTGATGAGGTCCATGAGTGCCATAATGATGAATAAAATCCTCAAAAATGATGGCCAAGGTGTTATGCAGGTAAATCCTCTCTATGGACAGAGACGATTCCTCTAGCCCTAGGGTGGTTCTAGAAACAAAGGGACATGCTAAAGTGTTGCTTCCTAATTATTAAATGAACACAGGACATGGTAGATCGACCTACCTGGAGTCCAACACTATTGTCGTTGCTGTAGTGGTGGTGGCCTCTCGCTCCTGCATCGGCAAGTCACAATCCTTTTGCCATTAAGCTTGGATACCTGCACATAGAACAAGAAACAATAACAACATACGACATAATGGTTTCACTCATAACTATTAGCCAGTCAAAGAGAGATAAACATATCGCATTAAACAAACATCATAACACAACAGTGGAACCAAATAGTAGTCATGTATATAAATGAATAGAAGGAAGAGTTACAACCAATGCTTTGACGTCGCGGTCTCCTCCAGCGGGGTTCAGGAAAAGCGTGTCTCAGATGCACGTCAGGGAATTCAGACGGGATGAAGGCATGGACTCAAACTCTCTTAGAAGTCATTGACTCAAGCTTCCTCAATGTAATTCCTTCTTATTCTATCTTCTCTAGTAATTCAGCTATAGTATGTCTAATTCTCCAAGTTCAGCTAGCTTGTACTAAGAGAGATAGTTTCTTTTATAGAGGAAAAGGAGGAGGTTAGGATCCCTACAAAGGTGGGAGGGAGGCCTATCCTTTAGGGAATTCCCATAAGAGGTGGAAACCATAAACCTAAAGGACGGATTATGTGGTTTAACAGTTCAACCACTCCCAATGACTCATCCTTGAGGTGGTTGAAGTGGAATCTTCACCTCTATTTTTTTTTTAAATTCCATAAACAGCTTGGCACGGGTGTCTAACTGGCACAGAGCGCCAAATGGTGCAGGCCCAGTGTTAAATTTCCCAGTCAGGGCGGGTGTGTAACTGGCTACTCGCGCCAAGGCAAAAACAAGGGTTTTTACAGCGCTGCTCAGGGAATTGTCAACAGAAGGAATATTTCTCTCATGTAAAGGGATGCAATGATAGTCTTTGCAAGGCATGAAACTTCTTATTAGTCACATAAACGACCCTCCAATCTGCGAGTTGGGGATTGCAGGGTCAATGAAAAAATTTTGTGTAACAGATGCCCCCTAAAGCATGAGGTCGGAGAGAGAGGGAGGGGCGAAATGCTTTATGAGAACGCATTTGAACCAAACACCATTGTCGGAAAACCTGCAATTGACAAATACAACTAATATCTGTGATACATGAATATGTGGCATGGGCACAGCCATCCATAATATAGTACATAAAAACTGAGATCCGAGGTATGGACGCAGCCATCCAGCAGTAAGGATCAACAAATAGACTCGGGTATGGTTGCAGCCATCCAATCAAAAGAGTCATGAAATGATTCATGATAATCCACAAAATTCCACAGCCTGGTTTTTATTAGACAAAACCCAGGGTCTTGCACTCCATCTCGAGCCGAACAAGTACAATTTCAAACATGAAAATATATGAGTTGAAGTCGAACATGCAGGAAAATCATCTGATTACCAGCCGATGATGAAAGCTATTAATAGACGCGAGAGAAACCACCAATAATGACGATGGCCCTCAAGGTATGAAAGGTACAATCTACGGAATGTGAACAATGATCTGACGTCGAACACCCGCAGAATCACTCGATCAAATGCCACTGATGTGAACCTTGCGTCGAATGCAAAAAACCTACCATTAAGGCATGCAGGCTTCAAGGTACCAAAAGCGAGTCTCTAGGTAAAATTCCTGGATAATGAGCTGAAGTCGATAAGAAGTGACTTGGTCGAATGAGGGCCATAATGTTTCCCACATCATTGACACGAGACAGAGGAACAGGATGAAAGTGAATCAGGACAAACAAGAAATGAAAGGGAGGTTGACAACTGCAAAGTCAAATTTCTCTTGAACATATCAGCAGCACGACACTGGATTTGGCAGTATTTGACATCAAAGGATCTGAGGTCATGATGACATGGCAAAGATCAGATGAGAGGTAAAAAGAGATTACCCAAACCCATGGAGGCAAAAATGACGAAATGAGATGTCCCCAACCTGACATGAATGCAGACAAGTGCCATGTTCAAGAGCGACATACTGCCAACATAACTAAAACTTGGTTTCCCCCACCATTTCTGGCGAGTACCCCAATTATTTTTTAAAACAAGCTTGAAGGGGATAGCATATGCTTGCACTGTAATTTTGTCCTTCGGACAAATCCATCCTAGTACATTTTACGAGCCCTAGGAAGGAGGAACTCAAGTAACGTCATGGTGACGAATTCTGATGTCATCAGGGTTTAACGAGTCTGACAAGGGGAAAAATCGACATCTTTTCATGTTTAGAGAGTTTGAAAAGAAGGCAGAAAAGAAAACTCTAGCAGTCCCTTTTTGTAAGTAGTCTAACAAATCCAAAAAGGTAGAAAACTATGTCTAAGAGAACCTCTTAGTTGTGATAGGTTAAGGTATTCCTTTTTCATAAATAATCCATCCCAACCCAAAAAAGGGGTAAACATATACTGGGTAGATATCGTTTCGCATCCATTTAACGAGTCCAAAACGACAAGAATCTTGGCAATCTTTTCAATTTTAAAGAGTCAAAAAAGAGCTGAAATATGACTCCACCTAGAGGAATGAGTGGTATCAAGGGTAGCAACTGGTTCCGGTGATGGTGGAATTTCTTAGAACAAGATAAAAGTCAAGGGGTTGGCTAATAAGACCACTCATTACAGTGGTTCCTCAGGAATGGATAAAACAATCAAGTGAAGGCATATGATCGGCCAAGCAAATGGGGACAATGGACTGAGAAAACCAAGGCTCATATGGAAAACAGGCTAATAAAATGGCAATCACGAGAAGTAAAAATAGGAATGGTTTCCTTTTTACACAGGCTGGAAATCAGAAAACTCTGCTTGAGGTTGGTTTCATTTTTACAAAAGCTTGAAACTTTGTAGAAAAGTATGCTTGAAACCGGTTTCATTTTTACACAAGCTTGAAATGGAAACAAACAATGCTTGAAAATTGGTTTCATTTGTACACAAGCTTGAAACAAAGAAAAACTATCCTTGAAGTTGGTTTCATTTTTACAAAATATTGAAACGGAAAAAAACTATTCTTGAAAATTGGGGAAAAATAGGCATGCCCCCAGCATGGTGACTCAATTCAAGGTACATGCCCCCAAGCTTCAGTCCATATGAAACGCAGATGTAGTGAAGGTTCAGATTACGAGATCAAGAGAAAGTCTTGACTAGGATTTGACGAGATCATATCAAAGACTCGAATTGAACAGGAATGTGTTTCATTGTTTTAACGAGGTTGACACATTAAAATAACTATCCTCGTGACCTAATTCATTTTTTAACAAGGTTGACGTAGAAGATGAACCATCCTCATAAGGACCTTGTTTCATTTTTTAAGGAACTTGACACAAGAAAATGAACTCTAACAACTCATCATGTTGAATAAGAAGTCATGGCTTCCAAGAGGTTCTCATCTGATGGTAGGAAAACATCTTGGAAGTCAGGACCCAATTCCCCCAGCACATGATGCACAACGGCACTATCAATGAATGCGGGCATGGGACAGGTAGCCACATAATTAACCTGCGGCGGGGAAGACACAACCGATGGATAAATATCCGGAAGAGACGATGGCGGGTCAGCTGCCATATCAGGACCAAAGAATGAAAGTTGATCAATAGTCATGATCTGACCATTGTGTGGAAAATAAATCACACGAAAAATGGAAGAGACAAGTGCACCCATCGCATAAGCATAATCATGCCCCAAGAGTAAATTGAAATCCAAGGGGCCTGGAACAACCATCACGTCTATATAGACAGTTTTCCCTCCCAAAGTAATAGGCAACTTCGGAAGGATCCCTGATGGTTGACTGGTTCCTCTGTTAAAAGCCAGCAAATTCTGAGTAACAGGCACAAGCTGTGGAGAACCCAAAGCTTTCCAAATAGTTGAAGACAAAATACTAACAGACTCGCCTTCATCTATAATTTTGTTAGGGATGACCACATTCAAGGCATGTACCGTGATCTCAAAAGGCACATAAGAAGGAAGGCGGTATCCTACAAATCAACTCCAATCGAAGGAAGCAATCAAACTACTTGGAGGGGCTACCATAGAACTGAGATGGTCATCCCTCGGTGTTACGGGAGCAAGAGGAGCATCCTATAGTATCTCCATCATGGGAGCAGGAGGAGTAGATTCTTGAACTACAGGGACGGGAGAATCTTTCTCCAAGTCCGAGGAATTTGAAGAAACAAGAAGAACGTGAGGGGAATGAGATCCACTCTCGACAAAAAAGACCTGATGAACTGTAGGTGAGATCAGATCGACCGATTCCACGACCAATGGTTGGTCAGGAACGGATTCCTGATTTTTAATTTCAGGGGGAGCGGGATTAACCAAAGATGAAACTTGATCGATCGTGGAATAAACTAGCGAAGGATTCAAAGAAATTTTCTAGTAACCAACCGGAAGGCAAGGTGTAGAAACCGTAGGGTTTTCCAACACTTTAGTGGCTTCATCCATGTACGAACAAAGGTGAATGGGATGATGTCCTTCACGCAAATTACAGGGATTGGTAATCTTACCTATTTCTTAGGATTATTATCAGTACTAATCAAAGATGTGCCACCAACATGACTTCTAGAAGCCAAAGGCAATGATGGATGACCATCGTACCATGTTTTAAGCACCTTGGAAAAACCAGGGCAGTCTCGAAGAAAATGGTCACCTTTGCACAACATGCAAGGGAATTTGACTTTCTGTGGAAGGTTGGATGGTTTATCAAGGGAAGGTTTCTTAAGCGCAATAGCCATAGAGTTCGCCTCTCTCTTATCTAACTTCTTCTTTTTCGTCTTCTTCTTATTCTTCTTAGCCACCTCATTACTAGAATCTATACTTTCACCAGGAAAAGTAGACGAGGAGGACGAAGAAACAGGCGAATAATGGGAGAGGTCCACCTTGGAATCAACATGATGTTGTCCAGGTGGAGGGGACAGTTGCACAGTGGACGGAACATTCGAGACCACCGAGGTCAAGAACAACCAAACAGGAAAACCAACAGTTAACCCAGGTAGGGATAATGTTGCCATATAAGGAGCACCAACATTCCCAAAAGCAAGAAAAGGACCAGGATTCCCTTCGGAGGGGATTCCTTGGTTGGTAAACTCCGGAAACGTTGCCATCAGAAACAACCCTAAAACAACACACTAAGGAAGATAACTTTAACCAAGAATATTTCGTGGGCAGTTAATATTTTAAGACACTGAAACAAAACTCTGCCTTTTCATATTTTAAGAGTCGATAAAAGGGCAAAAGGTGACTCTATCACTTTCAATTTGAAACGAGCGTGAAAGGACAAGTTCTCAATGATCTCTTCTCTTGTTTAAAGAGTCATGAAAAGATCAAAATGGCTACTTAGGTATTCTAAGCAAGAGGGTATACCAAGTTCCCATGAACTGCAATATACACTTTGGTGATCAAATGAAAGAGAAATGACCAAGTACTTGACGTACGTGCAGGTAGTCTCCCCAAACGTTATGTTCGGTGTATCACGGTTACAGGGCGGTAGCCTCGGCTTCCTATGGATAAATGATTGCAACCTATGAGGGTCTTCCTTTATATACGCGACGGTACGATGAGCACAAGTCCGTACTAGCGCTGTCTAAAGCCAAAAGGTGAATGACAGCTACTAGGTTTTAAGACGCTAAAACATGTCTCTAGCCTAGACCATTAGAAATGTTGTGTTAGGTTTCAATGTTTCCTTAGTTTCATTGAGTAAATTTTAAAGTTGATCTTGGATTATGTCTCAGTTTCAAGGCCCTATCGAATGTCATCTGAAAATATCCTGTATGCAGCTATATGAGAAAAGAAATCTTTCAATTCGATGAATGCTATCTAGTTAAGGGAAGAGTTTCCAACAATGATGCAACAAACAACAATATTGAAAACGAAACTTTTTCCTAACTATATGACTTTCACTATCCAAAAGTAATCTAAAACATTCAACGATGTGAATTATGTAATGTAATCTATGCAAAATCCTCTTTTTTGAAAACTATGCAATTGTAATCTATGCACAATTTCCTTTTTCTTTTGAAAGAATTAGAATGCACTCAATGCATTTTTCAATGAAATGAGAATCTACTTAATGCATGCTTTTAATGAAAGAGAATGCACTCAATGCAATTTTTAGCTTTAAATCATTAAACAATGTAATCTAAGTTCAATGATGGATCTCAAAAAATAATTTCCAATGCAATGTGATCTAATGCATTTTAATGAAAAGCAACTATGAGACGAAAACTAAGTGAACGCAAATTGCCTTAATGGAAGGATGAATGCAAAAGGGATGCAAACAAACACTACGAATGCAATCCTTGTTTTGAACACTTTGTAACGAAACTCCTCAAAAGGTTACAATACATATGAGGTCAAGCACAAAAAGGACTTCCAAAGCATGAGCTCAAAACAAGGCATTCATTCCCTTTTACATAAAGCAGTCATAGAAAGAAGAATTTTCAGCTGAACAATGAGCAATGTGATCTATACTCATAAGTGAACAAGTAAAGGGGAGAACGTGTAAATCATATAGAGAAAAATACCGGAAGGGAAAGACACACTGGTGAAGGACTTAGGGAAAAAACCTTAAGTTTTCACACACTCTGAAATTGGCATGACTTTTGTGGGTGAAACTAGCGCCAACTGGCGCGAATTGCTAACTGAAAACTAGCGCCAATGGCCAATTGGTGCAACTTGCTAACTGACAACTAGCGTCAATCAGCGCTACTATCAGACAAATAAAAGCGCCAATGCTTGAAAAAGAAAAAACAAAGAATTTCTCCCAACCAAGACCAGACTCACCACTTCAAGCAAAAACTAAAAGATTGTAATTGATGAAAAAGATAGGAACAAACAGGGAAATGGTTGTTCGACTAAACTCGTCGAATGACGAAGACCTCAAAGAGTGAAAAACTCAAAGGAACCGAATCTGACCCAACAAGCTAAAACGACAAACTCACACTGCTCCCTAGTGGAGTCGCCAAATTGTTATGCAGGTAAATCCTCTCTGTGGATAGAAACGATCCCTCTAGCCCTAGGGTGGGTCTAGAAACAAAGGGACATGCTAAAGTGTTGCTTCCTAATTATTGAATGAACACAGGACACAGTAGATCGACCTACCTGGAGTCCAACATTATTGTCATTGCTGTAGTGGTGGTGGCCTCTCGCTCCTGCCTCGGCAAGTCACAATCCTTCCGCCATTACGCTTGGATACCTGCACATAGAACAAGAAACAAGAACAACATACGACAGAATGGTTTCACTAATAACTATTAGCCAGTCAAAGAGGGCTAAACATATCGCATTAAACAAGCATCATAACACAACAGTGGAACCAAATAGTAGTCATGTATATAAATGAATAGAAGGAAGAGTTACAACCAATGCTTTGACGTCGCGGTCTCCTCCAGCGGGGTTCAGGTGAAGCGCGTCTCAGATGCACGTAAGGGAATTTGGACGGGATGAAGGCATGGACTCAAGCTCTCTTAGAAGTCATGAACTCAAGCTTCCTCAACTTAATTCCTTCTTATTCTATCTTCTATAGTAATTCAGCTATAGTATGTCTAATTCTCCAAGTTCAGCTAGCTTGTACTAAGAGAGATAGTTTCTTTTATAGAGGAAAAGGAGGATGTTAGGATCCCTAAAAAGGTGGGAGGGAGGCCTATCATTTAGGGAGTTCCCACAAGAGGTGGAAACCATAAACCTAAAGGAGGGAGTCCATGGTTTATCAGTTCAACCACTCCCAATGAATCATCCTTGAGGTGGTTGAAGTGGAATCTTCGCCTCTATTTTTAGAAAACATTCCATAAACAGCTTAGTGCGGGTGTCTAACTGGCACATAGCGTCAACTAGCGTGGGCCCAATGTTAAATTTCCCAATCGGTGCGGGGGTGTAACTGGCTATTCACGCCAAGGCAAGAACAAGGGTTTTTACAGCTCTGCTCAGGGAATTGTCAACAGAAGGAATATTGCTCTCATGTAAAGGGATGCAATGATGGTCTTTGCAAGGCATGACACTTCTTATTAGTCACAGAAATTACCCTCCAATGTGCGAGTTGGGGATTTCAGGGACAGAGACAAAATGTTGTGTAACACAAGGGGGTGGCCCCTTGTTCTCCAAACAGTAAACATGTGGTGCTCTCAGTGGGAGTGGGGGCACAGTAATGACCTCATGGGTCTCCATATCAAACAAAGATGCTTGTAGAACATATATAAGGGCTCGGATGATGGAATGAATGTTTTCATGTCATCGTACATGCCCCAGGACATCTTCCAAGTGTGTGGTGCACCTGTGGGGCTAGCTGGGCATAGTGTACCAAATACATCTTCCACTTCCAAAAGGTGGATCTCTAGAAAACTATGGGGATCCATAGGGTGTTGTCTATTGTTGTAGAGGCCCATAGATCTCTACACACACCCTGTATGTGCCAATGTATCCTTCTAGAAGGTAAGGACCCCATATAGAGAGACCAAAGCTAAGTTGACAACATCTGTAATCTTGCATAAGATCCAATGTGTCCCCTAACCTTCTAGTACAACAAGTCATTAAAGTAATCGCATAAAAGGACTTACAAACCATGAAAAACAAGTGGAAACTTCATAATGCCATGTCCTTCCATAGTGGTCTTTCGCATGTGCTAATGTCTCCAAGCTCCAAAGGGGGTTAGCCAGGTACCTTATCAGGTGGTTTCTACCTTTAGAGGGGATAGTATGTCCAAGGTACATCCCCCAAATGGTGGTGGCATGTGACAAAGAGATGAAATGGAATAGGGAATGAGAGGTACAATCCTTTGGCCACATATCGGGGCATAAGCGTAGCTTGAGAAAGGGAAGCCCACACTTGGGTATATAATGTGTAGCAGGGAGCAATCGTGGTACATGAGGTGCCCCGACCTTGAATTTTCAACCCTTCTTTATATTCCCTTTATCTTTTATGACTTTTATCTGATTAAATGCTCGAGGCTCAAAGGACGAGCATAACGTGTAAGATATAACAGTGATTAACTGCTTTTGCTAGGGTGTTTCCTTGCCCTCCAGGGGTTGGGACAATCATGGATTCCTGAATGATAAAGGGGGCTCATCTAGGGCCTATGGAACCAGGGTGATGGCCATGGGTATTGAGTGGATCCCATGTATTGGATTTTTCCCACTTGATAAATATGTTTGTCCTGACCATATTTTTCATTTTGTGGTACATTTCCCTGTTGAATGTGACCATTTATGCTTTTTACTTTTCTTTTAGCTACTTCAACCTCTTAGGCATTGTTCCAAGCTTGACCCAAGGTGGGTGCAAGGGAATGGGGAGGCCAACCCTATGTGGACCTAGAGAAGCTATGTATACCCAGGTGGGAGAAATGATGAATGGGGGTATAGTGAATAGAAGGGGAGTAGTATATGTGGATAAGGGAGTGGGACCAAGCAACCAAAGTCAAGGTTTTCCAAGTAGTACCACCCTAAAACCAAATGGTCAATAAAAGAGATCCCACATGACTAAAATCCAAGGGTAACCCCCAAAAAGAGGTTAAGGGGACATAAGCACAAACTGATGAAAAAAAATCTTGGGGTAAGCCCAAAATCCCTTTTCATGTAAAAATCTCGAACCTGGGCCTGTGGGTTATGGCCCACTAAGCCTTATTGGAAGCGTTTTAAACTTAAAACCTTTTAACTTATTGATGTGGATCTTCATTAAAATCATGCCATCCATACATAATCATTGCAAACATTTCAATATAGGTGTTAAGCTTTAAAACCCCACACCACACAAAATACAAATATGCGGGAATATATGGATTTAAAAATAAATACAGTCGGCCCTATAAACATCGGTGGTTCCGCCGATCCATCTAACTCCGATCCGATCCACTTACCGCAGCTTCGATACGAACAATTGGCAATCGGAGATCACTGCAAATACCACTCTGTTCCGATCGCGACACCACTTGCCACCGTTTCGATCCGATTAATCGGAATCGCTGTAATTCAACCCAATCGGTAATCAGAGATTAATGTAATGCGATATGAAATGGTCCACAGTTCCGACGCGATTAAATCGCAATCGGTCAATCGCAACTATTGAATGACGTCGCACCCATAAGCCATCCGATTACTCATCGGACCCGATCCTCCATCAAACAGATTTTTAATACATTTGCATCTGTTTCCATTGTAATTAACTTGATTTCACTCCTCTTGAGTTTAATTTCAAACAATTCAGGCAAACACTGATTCCAGCATCTCGCTGTTCCAGACCTTCGACTGTGGCAATTCAATATTAATCCAATCCGTATTACACGCGCCTATAATCGAACCCATATATAACAATTAAACGATATTTAGATCGCCATCGATCCTTTGACTGATCGATGGTCGATCAATAAGAACGCAACACAGGAATTCGTTCATTAGTTAAACTATAAAACTCATAACTCAATAGACAGGAAATCGACAATATATATAATTTGATTATTTACAAAAGATCACTTGATCTAAGGCATTGCAGCCTTAACCAACAAATCCACACCAATTACATTGTTTCTCACTCGTCTCTCTTATCCCACGCATACAGACTTACTTATAAAGTATTTACAAAAGCGTGAATCAGTTAGGATTCACAAAATCTCTCACAAAATCTCTTACGAAAATCTTTCGTTACATATATGGCACATAACAATATCCATCAAATCCACTTTAAATCTATTTTTAAAACAAATTTTCCCTATTTCCTCCTTCGATTCAACTATGTTGTCCACGTCTTCCATGCTCAGCTTCGGATTCCTCTTTAGTTAAGAAAAGGGTCAGATGCTCCTGCATCAGACTCCCGAGGTAAAAAAAAATTTATGACCTCCTGGTCATATACTTCTCCTGGTCCTTAGCAATTCTACTGACTGCATTCCTTCAGTGAAACTGCTTTCATGATCTTCTGTGAGCTGCAACCAACCTCTGCAGTAACAATCTCCTTCTGTTACACGATACCTCACCAAGCCCTCCGCACTCGGTCTTTTGGCATCCCTCTGGTTCTCTCCTCTGGAACCAATTGAGCACACCTTGCTCTAGGTTGCTGCAAATCTTCTCACCTCCGGCTGCCGCCATCTGCACGATGGTAAGACCATAAACTCTCCAGCGTTAACACAACTGTACCTCTTTCCCCTTCTGCTTGCATTCTTCTTCCTTCTCGCAGGAAATCCTTTCCCTGCTCTGATACCACTTGATGAAAAGAGATCTTGGGGTAAGCCCAAAATCCCTTTTCATGTAAAAATCTCGAACCTGGGCCTGTGGGTTATGGCCCACTAAGCCTTATTGGAAGCGTTTTAAACTTAAAACCTTTTAACTTATTGACGTGGATCTTCATTAAAATCGTGCCATCCATACATAATCATCGCAAACATTTCAATATAGGTGTTAAGCTTTAAAACCCCACACCACACAAAATACAAATATGCGGGAATATATGGATTTAAAAATAAATACAGTCGGCCCTATAAACATCGGTGGTTCCGCCGATCCATCTAACTCCGATTTAAATTCAATCTATGTTGCTCCGATCCGATTCAATCGGAATCGGAGATCACTGAAAATACCACTCTGTTCCGATCGCGACACCACTTGCCACCGTTTCGATCCGATTAATCGGAATCGCTGTAATTCAACCCAATCGATAATCAGAGATTAATGTAATGCGATATGAAATGGTCCACAGTTATGACGCAATTAAATCGCAATCGGTCAATCGCAACGATTGAACGACGTCGCACCCATAAGCCATCCGATTACTCATCGGACCCGATCCTCCATCAAACAGATTTTTAATACATTTGCATCCGTTTCCATTGTAATTAACTTGATTTCGCTCCTCTTGAGTTTAATTTCAAACAATTCAGGCAAATGCTGATTCCGGCATCTCGTTGTTCCAGACCTTCGACTGTGGCAATTCAATATTAATCCAATCCATATTACACACGCCTATAATCGAACCCATATATAACAATTAAACGATATTTAGATCGCCATCGATCCTTTGACTGATTGATGGTCGATCAACAAGAACGCAACACAGGAATTCGTTCATTAGTTAAACTATAAAACTCATAACTCAATAGACAGGAAATCGACATAATATATAATTTGATTATTTACAAAAGATCACTTGATCTAAGGCATTGCAGCCTTAACCAACAAATGCACACCGATTACATTGTTTCTCACTCGTCTCTCTTATCCCACGCATACAGACTTACTTATAAAGTATTTACAAAAGCGTGAATCAGTTAGGATTCACAAAATCTCTCACAAAATCTCTTACGAAAATCTTTCGTTACATATATGGCACATAACAATATCCATCAAATCCTCTTTAAATCTGTTTTAGAGCAGATTTTCCTCCCTTTGTTCAGCTCGACTGTCCACGTCCTCCTCGCTCAGCTTCGGATTCCTCTTTAATTAAGGAGCGTTAGATGCTCCTGCATCA